>RAOM01000189.1:0-25521 GCA_009805225.1 Neurospora sp. LNF1-1 | reverse complement strand
GGCTCACCAGCCGTGAGCCTTGCTCGTGAGCCCTCCTGGTCCAATCCTGGTATCGGACCTTGCAATGGTTACATTGCCCAGCCTTCACGTGGCTGTTGTGTTCCCGATGGTTCGGTGGGCCCGTGTCATCGCTCAAGTTCGTAACAATACTATATTAAGTAAAAGGAAAATTAAATTCTATTGGATTAATTATTTACTTTCGAAGAAAATTTTATTGAGGCTAAAGGTTTTACTTAGAAAATCGATTCCAAACTTACTTAATTAGAAACTTTTATATTTAATACGCTATATAATTAATTAATTTTAGTTCGTATACCTGTAACTTACAATTTATACGTCGAATAATTGAAAAATATCGTTTAAAAATTCGAAACTAATAAAGTTTTAGAAATCTAGGCTATAATAGTAATAAGAATCGCGGAAGCCAATACTAAAATTCTATACTCTGACGTAACCCTATTCTTAAAAACGATTACCCTAAGGATATAAACGGAAATTTGTATATATTGATAAATTATATTAAAATAAAAAGAAACTCTAATAATAATACTAGTTAAATTAAATAAGTCTTTTTTTAAAAAAAGAATATTATATTTCTATTTTCTATTTTCGCTATAAAGCTAGCGGATATATAATAAGTAATTACGTATATTAATTAACTTAACGCCCTACTTCAGTCGGTATTAAATACATTAAAATTCGCTTTAGGGTAAAGCGGGTATTAGAAAATAATAATAACGAATACTTTTTTTCTAAAGAATTGGAAAAAAAGTAGCTCCGTTACGGAATCGAATAAGGAAATACTCTATTATAGTACTAAATAAAGAAGCAGGAGTAGAGAACTTTCCGAGACCTATAAAATAAATATTATTAGAATATTTATTATTATTAATAATAAAAATTGCTAATATTATATTATAATTAATAAAGATATTATTAAAAAACTAAAAACCCATATAATACTTATCCTTAAGAAATTAATATTAAAAACTTCCGCCGAAATAGAAGGGGTAGAAATTAAAAAGATTGTTTACTTCCGGACTAATATTTATAATTACGAATTAATTATATATATTTATATTGTCCCTAAATTTAAATTTCTAATTATTTTAAGAAAATTATAATTAACCGCTATAAAAGTATACTCAGTCCCTTATAAAGATAAACTCTAATACGGAGTAACTGGTTATTAAATCTTGTATTTAAAATATTCCCTGAAGAATTCTTTCCTAAAGGTAAAAGAATTAAGAGAAGTAATTTATTATTGAATTACTACGTTTATAACTATAATAAACTATATTAAAAAGAAAAGTAGTTGGCGAACTATAAAAATAATAATATTTGTAATAAGTTTACAAAATATTGAAAAGGCCTTCAAGCCAAAAATTGACTTATTAAATAAACAATTACGAAAGTTTATCCTATTAAAGCTATATAATTACTTATTTGTTTAGAAATAGTTAGAAATTAATAATATTAACCCTAATTACCTAAGTATTAATTATAAAATCGAATTAAAAAAGGATAAAGCTGGTAAACATTTACTACTATCTTATAATTACTTCTATAATATATTTCGGAAAGAATTCTTAATATTAAAAAAAGCCTTGAAAAATTAATTAAATAAAGAATCTATATATACTAATAGTTTAATTACGGCCGTGCCAATTCTCTTTATTAAAAAACCGGGTAGAAACCTTCGCTTCTATTATAATTATCGTACTTTTAACGCTATTATTAAAAGAAATTACTACCTATTACTATTAATAAAAAAAAAGTTTAAAATTATTGCTAAAGCGAAATAATTTATTAAAATAAATATTGTACAAACCTTTCACAAAATTTATATAATAGAAAGAGAGGAGGAGAAAATAGTATTTAAATACTAATATAATCTATTCGAATAAATAATAATACCATTTAAATTATTAAAAGTACTAATAATGCTCCAATGGTATATTAATAATATTCTAAAGAATTATTTAAACAATTTCGCTTTAACCTATATAAATAACGTATTAATCTTTTCGTTAAACTCGAAAGTAAACTATTTAATTAAATTATATAAAGTAATTAAGCGTATAATTATCACTAAATTCTATCTCGAGCCTAAAAAGTATAAATTTGCCGTTAAGAGTATTAAATATTTTAATTTCATTATTATTGTAAAAGTATATATTTAAACGAACCTAAAGAAAATCTAAACTATTGTCGAATAGGAAGTTCTTACGTTATAGAAAAAAATATTAAAGTTTTTTGAGTTTATTAACTACTATTAAATATTTATTAAACATTTCTCCTCTATTATAAAACCGCTAACTACATTTACAAATAAAAGGGTTCCCTTCGAATAAACCAAATAATATAATAAAGCCTTCTACAAATTAAAAGGATTATATACCGAAATTCCTATCCTTACCTAATAAAACCCTAACTTTACTACCTTTTTAAAAACCGATTATAATAAATATATATTAGGAAGCGTACTTACCTAAAAGAAGGATACGTAAAAAATAATAATGATATACTACTTGCAAAGATTTACTCTAACAGAATACAATTACCCTATTTATAATAAAGAAATATTAATAATTATTTAGTATTTAAAAAAATAATTTATTAAATTCAAAAATTATAAAACATTTATTATTATAACCGATTATTATAATCTAAAATACTTTATAGAAAAACTAAAGCTTTCTAAACGCCAAATTCAGTAGACCGAATTTCTTTCGAAATTTAATTTTAAAATCCTCTACTACCCAAAGAAATTTGGTATTATCCTTAATATTCTATTATAGCGAAATTAAAACAAATTTAATAAAGCTAATATAAAAGTAAAAACAACATAATTTATTTCCTAATTTATGCTTAAAAATCATGTTCGTATAATTACTTCCTCTATTTCTATAAGAGAAAGTATAAAAGTATTTAAAAGTCCGGATTTACAATAATCCTACGAAAAGGATACCTAAAAAGACGAAGTATACTAAATAGTTCGGTAAATAATTATTAATAAACACTTACCTTTTTAACTTTTATTTAAAGCTTAAAATATAATTTGGTAAATATTCGGTTAATAAATTAAGTAGATTCTATTATCGAAGCCGTATTTAATTTCCCGGAGCCCTAACTATTATAACAGTAATAATACTATACCTATCCTTAAAAAACTCTAAGAAGAATATTCTCCGCACTAGACTTATTTAAGAAATATATAATTCGAAAGCGCTAAAGTACCTAAGAAGAAAAGATATAATTTATATTATAAATAAAAACTTCTATTAACCATTAATAAGTATTTATATCCGCTAATTTTTCGCTAATTACGATACGTATAGAAAGGTAAAATATTAGAAAGATTAAAAGAAAGGGCTATTTAAACCGCTATCTATCCTAAATTAGTTTTTTTAAAAATATTTAAATAAATTTTATTACTAATCTCCCCCTAATACAATATATTAATCTCTTCGTTATTAAAAATAAATTTAATAATTTAATAATTTTAAAATCAATTCCTACTATAAAGGTAGAAAGAATAATAAAAATATCTTTTTAATATTTTATAAAATATTATAAGTAGCCGCAATCTATTGTTAACGATAGGAGTATTAAATAAATTCATCAATTTTAAAAATAATTTTACAATTTATTAAATATCGATTAATTTCTAAACACTATTTTCTACCGTTAAGTTAATAGTAGCCCGAAAAGAATAAATTGAAAAATATAAACTTTCTTAAAAATATTTATCAATTATATTTAAAACGATTAGGATTACTAATACCTCGCAATTCAATTAACAATTAATAATTGAATCAATACCGCTATTAGTATATTTCCTTTTTTTATTACCTATAATTATTACCCGCAATCCTTAATAGCCCTAATAATTCCACTAATAGAAATAAACTTTAAAAACCCGTAGGCAAGAACTAAAGATTTCGTTATAATATTATAGTAAATCATAATTTAATATTAAATAATAGTAATAATTTCTATATAAAAATAAAAGTGTTTCGCTAACTGTAAAAAATAATCCGCCGCAGTCTTTAAAATAAAAAATAAAATTTAGCTTAATTTTAAAAACTTTATTACTATATAACTTAAAAACAAAACTTAATGAAATCCACTCTAAATATATAATATTTAAAATTCTTAACTCCTACGTAATAAAATTCTTAAATTTCTCATCGAAAGCCTTCGATAAATTTTACGTAAATTTACTAAAAAGAATTCGCAATAATTTTTTATTAAAGTAAATTACTACTAATTCTCAACCGCTAACGATTATAATAAATAATAAAAAAGAAAGTTTTATTGATAAAATCCATTATATAAAAACTTAAAAGGGACGCAAAATACTTCTAATTAATTAAATTGGTTAAATAAAATAAATTTAAAAATTATTAAAAGAATTCGCTAATACCGTAACTTTAAATTATTTCGAAGTTGAATATAGCCTAATTAATATTAATAATGAACTATTCGAATATTTTAATACGGAATATACGAAATAATAAAAATAATAATGTTTAAAAAGAAAAAGCGGCCGGATAATATTAATTTTATATTCTAAAACCATTTCTTCTTAAAGGTTTTATAAAAATAGTAATTTCTCAATTTTAAAACCTCTAACCTCTTTTTTAACCCCATTAAGCGGGCAAAAAACTCTTTTATAATAATAAATATAACGATAAAAATAAGAGCAATACTAAAAGTAAGTATAAAAAGGGAAAATAAAGGACTTATAATATAGTAAATATATTAAATAATATAAAAAATAATGAATTAATAAGAATTAAATAATACTGAAGAAAAGAAGGAATAAGTAAAATTTAATTATTGATAATATTATTCTTATGTAATTCTATATATAACAAACGGCAGTCTAATCTGCCTAAATGGGGTAGCTGAAGGTAACAACTATTAGAGTCGTTCGGTGAAGCCAAAAGGTTTATAATAAGTATGCTTGCATTATACTAGTCTCAGTAATAATAATTAATTAACTACTATCGAACTATCTAACAATGTAAGTTCTCTAGTCGTCCTTTTATACTTTTGACTCCTTACTTTCCACTTACCTTGGTAGTATCTACTCACGATAGTATTATTAGCTTACTGTAAGCCCTAACTTACTTGTAAATACCGGCTCACCGTAAATACTAGTTTACTAGTGAGCCCTCTTCTATAGTAAGTAGTTTCTAATACGCCCTTTAGTCTAATCTTGGCTTTTAGGGTTATACTATCTACCTTAGGCGGGCTGTTAAGGCTCGACGGCTTAGGAGACCCTTGTGTCACTTAAATTCGTAATACTATATAATTATACTATATTATAACGCTATAACGAAAATATTAATAGGCCTCTTCCCCTGCTTTATTAAAAACGGTACCCTTCTAAAGAATTAAAATTCTCTAAATTAATAAGGAGGTCTAATCGTAACGTTTACTATCGTTATAGTAAATATGATAAAATTTAACGCAAAATTTAATTAAATATTCGCGAAACGTATTTAGGTACGTAATATAAGGCATTTCGAATTCTTTATAATTTCATTATAAACTTATAATAATTAATAACAATTTCTTTTTGGATTGAAAAATAAAAAAGCTTACCTTATAGTAATCTTACTTAATATTACAGATTTTAGTAGGGGTCCCGATTGGAATTTAAACGGCCAACTTTTTACGCCCACGAAGAGTAAATATAATAATAGCGGAAGGAGAGGGGTATTTAACGATAAATAGGGTAAATTAGGCAGGCGTAGGAATAACGACGCTAATGGCAAAAAGGAGGAAATATAAAATATTTAGCGATATTAAGAGAGGATAAGAGAAAAAAGGAAGGTGGCGATAGGAGGTAATAATATTTACTTTACAAAAGGCTAGTAATTAAAAAAAAGAAAAGAAAGAAGAAAAGAGAAATAATCTAAAGAAAAAAGGATTTTTATATATAAATTTAAAGAAGAGATTATATACGTTTCTATTCGCTTCTACTTATTATCTAGCGCAAAGTTATTTAATTAAAATAGAAAGCGAGAACGTATAGAGGAGTAAAAGAAGGAAGGGGGGAGGAGGTGGGTAATATTATAAGGCTAGAGCCCGGACAATAACGCTCTAATTGTTACGATTAGAATTATTAATAGCACTATAGCTATATTATAGCAGCCTCCAATAAAACCTCTCATCTATAATAGAGCCGCCTCTCAAATAGACTTTTCTCTCTTTATAGAGCCTCAATTAAACCATATGACCAGTACTTATATTAACTATACTGTCCCTGTTATAGTAGAACTCGCTTGGCGCTATAAGGCTTGGAACTTTGAGCTTGATTTGGTTGAATTTTAAAGGTATTTAGAAACTGTAGGCTGAAAAGCTACGTACAAAGGGGTAGACTAGCGCAGTACGTGCCAAGCTCTTAAACGACCGTTTTGAGCTATATACAGTGTAATAAACTGCATATCAACAACAGGAGTTCGATTTTGTATCCCTTTAACTGCGCAAATTGACCATTTTTACCAAGACCAGAAAGTGGCCAGTCGGGTAGCCTCATTTTATCCACCTTTACATCTGTGCCTTGCAGATACCTTAATTTTAGCAGCTTTTGCAGCACTTTTGTCACTGTAGGGAACGTTGTGTGTTGGCGTGGAGCAGTCAGGGGTGGAATCGACCAATATCTTTCAAGGACTTGCTGACTAGCGCGTGCTTGGCGGTATCAACAAGTCGCTAAGTACTGCAAGTCCCTCGAGGTCTTGGCAAAAATGGTCAATTTGCGCAGTTAAAGGGATGGGAATCGGATTAACTGGGAGTAAACTCGAACACGCCCTACGTGTCGTGCGCGAGGTTATCCAGCGGTCGACTGTCTATTCCGTTGCTTTTTCCGAGCCGACCAAGGTGACTGTGTTGTATTTGCGCTTATGGCGACTCTCTGCAAAACCGGGGGCCTCTCACCGGCCGGCCCCCTGCACCCCGAATGGAACTGACTTATCACCTTCCCTCATGGGGGAAAAGCACAGTTTCGGAGCTGGAACAAGGATCCCGGGGACCTTTTTTTGGCATGAATGTACACGTGTCACGGCAGGATTCAGTTCTGAACGCCCAACAATCCAGTCCTGGTTTGTTTGTTCGTCAAACTTGGCCTGTTCAACCGGCATTTTTTTGGCCGAAGAACCGAACCACAAACTGTGAGATCACGAACAACGAGAGCAAGCGTGTATACGGTTGATTGATGATGCTATGGAGAAGAGGAGAGACTGGCAAGTCTGGAAGGCTAGTCTAGATATGGTGCGGTCTGGGCAGGCCACAGAGTGGGCACGGCACAGAGTGGCCAGTGCCCAGTGCCTGCCTGTCAGGGACCCACCAACACAAACAAACAAACCAGCATTGAATTGCGAGACACTCGGCTTTGTTCTCGGGAGAACCTCATATTGATTGCTATCCAAGTCCGTTTCCGCAGCAACCTGTCAGAGATTCAAGGGTGGAGTCTGGCACTTTTGGGCATTCCTTATCGAGGTTAGCGGTCCAACCACCTGATTTTGACCTGTAGGTGGTTCCGTTAATGGGTTGTGCAGACCAGTAACAGATTTGCTGAGAATTGCACCCATTCCTGTTAGTGACTTGTACATCCCATTCACGGACCTGAGCCACCCAACTGGTGTGGGGAACCCGATAGTCCCCAGCACCTCTTCCGTCGCACACTCCCGTCTCAATCATCTGACAAAACGAAAAGTCCCCTCTTGGGCGCGCTGAGTTTCGCAGATGCGTTACCTTTTTGTAGCGTAGATATTGCCAAGGTACGTTTGTTACTTGATAAAGGATGGCTGTTTCCCATCATTTTGACACCGGACATTCCGTCATCCACCCTCGAGCTTCCAAGTTGTACCCAGACACCGCCCCACGTGACGCCCTGCCTTCGCCATGGATCCCAGACAACCATCCTCCTCCCGCTCACCCCCATTCCCTTCAGCACAAGTTCCCGATGAAGATGCAACACAGGCGCTCTCGTTCAGCAGGCACGTTTTTTTTCAACTTCCATTCCATTAGAGTATGATATCTTATGTACATCAAGCTAATACGAACACCCCGTTGCACAGGTATAGGCAGTTCCTCCGCGACACTTCACCCAGCGACGTTGAGTCGTTACATTTCGACGTGTACGGCGACACACAGGACAATGGAAGACCTTCGCTACCCCGATACAATAATGAGCCACCGCCGCCATTCCCATCCGAGTCGAACGATGTGCCACCTCGCCAGCTACGTAACGAACGTCAAAGTGAATTAGGCTCACCATCGGCATCCAATAAGTCACATGAGTTTTCCTTCCCTTTACCCCGTCAAATCTTTCTCGGCCCCTTCCCGCGTCTTCTTTCCTATGCACATTGCTGGCATTTCGTCACCACAAGTCAAGTTGCCAACTCCTCAGCAGGTACGCCTGTTGAAAGGACTTGGGAACTTGGGAAGGGGGCAGAAGTACGTTGCTCTATGTAGCGTTCTTTGTCCGCCGTATTGTGGCCGACCATTTGCCAGTTGTGTTACTATAGGAAGAAGGGGGAGGGGGGTCGGATATGTGCATGTTTCGCTTCTTCACTTCTCTCCTTTGCAGGTTGCTGGCATTTCGTTACCACAAGTCAAAATTCCAACTCCTTCTCACCAGGTATGCTTGTTGAAAGAAGGACTGGGGATCTTGGGAAGGGGGCAGAAGTACGTTGCTCTATGTAGCGTTCTTTTGTCCGCCGTATTGTGGCCGACCATTTGCCAGTTGTGTTGCTATAGGAAGAAGGGGGGAGTCGGACGTGCGTATGTCTCCTTGCAGATTGCGGGCATTTCGTTACCACAAGTCAAGAGCCATAAAAGTTGCCAACTCCTACTCAGCAGGTACGCCTATTGAAAGGACTGGGGATCTTGGGAAGGGGGCAGAAGTACGTTGCTCTATGTAGCGTTCTTTTGTCCGCCGTATTGTGGCCGACCATTTGCCAGTTGTGTTGCTATAGGAAGAAGGAGTGGTTGGCTTTGAACTCATCAACTAATTGATTCTTCCTGTAGTCTACATAACGATACACCGGATTTCAACATCAACCTCACCGATCTCAGCGTTTCCGTATGCTGGGGTTTGAATCAACCACAAATGACATCCGACTTGAAGATCCAACTCCATGTCGATACTTCCATCCCACTCCCACAAGCAGCCTTTGTTCTGGTTGGAACTGTCCGTTTGACAAAGCGCGCCAAACCTGACTCTCTGTACCTGTTGATCGACCCCGAACATATCCGATCTGTCGAGTTCGAAGCCAACACCAATCCGCCCGCGCCTTTTATGCACAGTTTGCCTTCCCGACGGTCTCTCAGCCTCTGCTTCAACATGACACGACCACCGACTTTGGTTGGCCCTCAAATCACTCCTCTGGTTCCCAAGGGGGAGCGCTTTAGAATCTTGTTCGATCATATGACCGCTCTTTCTGCTGTCGACAAAATAACCATATATTTTGATCCAGCGTCAATTGGGGCAGAAGTACAAGATCAATTCGCTTTTATTCCATCCCTCTTCTCATCCAACTCAAACTTCGCACGACCAGCACGATCAGACACCCATTACAACCTCCGACGCCTTTACTGTGGCGAAGGCGGCCAGCCGATTCAATCACATACTACCCTCGGACTGTTATCCTCTACCACCCCACAAGACCATGGTATGTTCCTTAACACGAAACCTGGACTATAAACGACAGCACGCTAACGATCCAGCATTGCCTTGTTCTCCCACTGTGGACGATCGAGGGTTGGAATTGGCGGGTGGCTATTCTGACAACAATCTTGATCCGCTACAAGGCTTCGCTTCTGGTGCGTGTACTTGCCCAGCGTCAAAATTTTCTCCCAACTAATTTTGGTCCTAGCTTCCGCCCCTGGGCTCCCGAACGACACTTGTCCCGCATCACCAAGTAATGAAGGTCTTGTTTCGGCATCTTCTCGCTCTACGTCCCCGGACCTTGATTGCCATGTCAATAAACCTAATATGCAGGCAATTGTCACTTGGGAACATCATGACGGTCAATTGCGTCACACTCTGGATTTCATGTTTGGGTTCCATATCGACACATCAAAACGAACAGCCCTGTTTTCACTTCATCGTCATTACTCTGGTCGCCCTCGACCTCGACCTAACCAAATCCCCATGGGTTTGCTGATTCACCCCGAGGATATCGAGGACATCTCGGTCTCAAGGAATGATGCCGAAAGTCATGGTGTCGTGTTACCTCGGTCCATCTACCGACCAAATGGGGTCGATAAGGTTTTCCGGCTGGATCTCAAGCTGAACCGGCCACCGCGTTATCTTTGGGCCACACACGAGCGTCTCGAAGATGCATCCCCAATCTTGCAAGAATTATTCTTATCTCTCCGCCACGTTTATCGTCTTTCGATTTATTTCTTCACGCAAGAGATGGATTTTTTCCACCGGATCCGCTTCCTTCCCTCTGCCGTTTTGCCTACCGAGCCCCGTTTTCGACCCAAGGCACCCCCTGATATCCCCAGTTTCTTATCGGAATTTTTTGGTTCGGACTGCCCGAGCAGCCCCCTTCGGCTGCCTTCTGTAAGCCCTGATTCAAGTTCGGGGTACGAAACTGACTCGAGTTCGGGGTACGAAACTGCCCAAGAAGAATTGCCACCCCCCAATACTACCACCAGTATGTATCAAAGCCCAATACGCTGTGTACTGTACATAGCTAACATCTCTCTAGCCCAAAAGCGTCGACGGTCTTGGGACTGCTGTGCCTTATCTAGCGACGTCAAGCGGAAAATGCGCAGACTTGAAAGTCGTATCCGAAATTTGGAGAAGAAGAAGGAGACGACCCTTAATTTCTTTGAAGCGAGGCTGAACTATATGAATGACTTGTGGGACAGCAGGTGGATGGAGAGGTTCGGGAAACGATATCCAGAGTATTGAGTGGTGGTCAACAGCCGAGAGATAATCCACTCCAGCGCGCGCCCTGAGCACAAATCTTTCTTGAGACGATGAGACCCAATCCGTGAATTCTTGTCTTGATTGACCTGGCGGCGCGCACTGCGTGGTTGTGAGGGACGGCCAATTTGGCATGACCGGGAGGCTGAGCAAGGCTGTTGATTTGGTTCATGATAGGTTTCGGCGAATGGCTGGGTTGATGATATCGGTAGCTTTGACATAATGTGACCGCGATCTAGCATTGTTCCTCCAAGAATAACCTCAGGTTCCGTTTTAACTCGTGAGATTGGGATTGGGGCAGGCACACAATAATATGGCCTTGTTCAGCCGTACTTACATAGCAAGCAGAGACATTTCCAACCTTGAGTAGCATCTCTCCGCCCTCCTCGCTTTCACTTCCTTTCCATCCAAACAACGATTCCGTGAGTCAGTCGCAAAAGAAAAAGACTTGGCTCTATTGGGTCTCCGCGTCCTCTGCGCCATCCTTTTGGGTGGGCAATACTCATCAAAATTATGTAATGATTTTCATCCGAAGCACCAAAGCCATCCAATGTAATTACCACCAAGCCCGGACACCGCAGCCTTGTGGGCCCATCTCGATTGACACTGGACCCCGGGGGTCCCTGACAATTGCCCGGATGACATCCAGATCAGTCACTCAGCCGTGCAGCCCACGCAGATACGTACGACGTTTGGAGATCTTAGATCACCGACTCTTTGAAACGGTGAAATGGTCAAGGCAGCTGGTCCAGACCCCTAGATCTTCCAAGTTACAGGGGGGAGGATCTTTGGAGGGGCCTGTGACGTGCCCCGCACCATCGCAACAGCCAGACCGCGGCCAAGCCATGGATCCCCAAACAAACAATTTGTAACTTTTTAGGTAAAGCACCATCTCCCTTCCACTTGTTTTTCGTTCCGCTGTCTCCGACTAAACCTTTTTGGGATCAGGCTTTGTGTTAGGCTTGTATATTTAACGACAACCGCTCACCTCCGTCGACCAAACATCCATCTAGACACGAGACGACACCGGACGCTTCTCGAAAACAGACCGACATCATCCGACCGATGTATTCGCCATAGCGACCAAGTCCTATACCACGGCAACACACGCGCTCTGATCCGATCCGATCCGATCAAGGGCCGCGACCATGCCCTCCCGATCCTTCTCCTCGCGGTCCAACGCCGGGCCGCTGAACTCGCACCCGCCTCATGTGCAGGCGCCAGCGGGGGTTGCCCACGACCACGCCCCAGCCCAACCTAGCGGTCTCCGACAGAGCTACACTGTCTCGTCATCGTACAGCTCGACCTCGGACTTTGAGCGCGGCGGCGATGATGATAGCGACGCTGGGCCAAGTGGTGACCGGAGCGCACGCGGGGCTGCTCCGAACGAGAGAACCGGCCTCCTCTCCCGAGAGCACGGCCACGGAACCTTTACCGCTGCCCGAACTATGAGCCCCAGCAACGCTAGTGACGCCGACTCTCTTCCCGGCGGCTTCCCCTTCGACACACCCACCGACACCGAACTCGACTTGTCCGCCTACGACTCCGAGCCGGCCAACGGCGAAGGGCCAGCATCAGGAAAACCCAAACATAAGCGAAAGAGCTGGAAGCGCCAACTCTCCTCTCGCATCACCACCCAGAAAATGAACACCTCGAGAGATCTTGCCCGTCGCCATGGCGTTAAGGACACCCCCGGCATGTACCTCTCCTACTACCTCCCTGTCCTAGTCTGGGCTCGGGAATACAGCTGGTCCTACTTGAAAGGCGACTTTATCGCCGCCCTGACGGTCGCAGGGATGTACGTCCCCATGGCTCTCTCCCTCGCCGATAACCTCGCCCACGTCCCGGCTATCAACGGCCTATACTCGTTCGTCTGGAACCCGCTGGTCTACGCGTTGTTGGGGTCCTGCCCGGCCATGATCGTCGGCCCCGAAGCGGCTGGTAGTCTGTTGGTAGGCACAGCGGTGAAAGCTAGTGTCGACCTGGGAAGAGGAGGAGACGAAGACCGCGTGCTTCATGCCAAGGTCTGTGGTATCGTTGCTGGTATGGCCGGGGCGATGGTCTTTGCTGCTGGAGTGGCGAGGTTGGGCTTTTTGGATAGTGTCTTGTCTAGACCATTTTTGAGAGGATTTATCTCCGCGATTGGTGTAGTCATTGCGGTTGATCAGCTCATCCCAGAGCTCGGACTGAACCACCTTGTCGCAAAGCACCCTGGCGTCGGGCACGGGAGCTCGGTAGAGAAGCTGAGGTTCATCTTTGGGAACTTGGATAAGCTACATACGCTGACGGCAATTGTGGCCGGCACGAGCTTTGTGGTCATTATGGTTTGCAGAGAGATCAAGAGGCGGATGCAACCGAGGTACCCGGGTGTGGCGTACGTGCCTGATCGGTTCTTGGTTGTTGTGCTGGCCTCATTTTTGGCCTATTACTTTGAGTGGGATAAGAAGGGCGTTGCGGTGTTGGGGACGGTGGAGGCGGCGAGCCATCAGACGTTCAAGTTCAGGTGGCCGTTCCAGCCCAACGATATGCAGCTCATGAGGGACTCGATGGGCACGTCGTTCCTGATTGCTCTGCTCGGGTTCTTTGAGAGTTCGGTCGCGGCCAAGAGTCTCTCGGGCAGCGAGCCGTTTGCTGGGATTCAGCTGAGCGCGAACAGGGAACTGGTGGCCTTGGGCGCGGCGAACTTTGTGGGAGCGTGCTTCATGAGCTTGCCAGCCTTTGGAGGGTACGGGAGAAGCAAAGTCAACAAGGCTACTGGTGGAAAAACACCTATGAGCTCCATCATCCTCAGTCTCTTGACTTTGTTCACCATCTTGTTCCTCCTTCCATATCTCTACTATCTTCCGGTAAGTCTTCTTTTTCGGCGGTCCTATCCGGGGCCGGTCCTCGGTTCCCTTGACTTCTTACTAAAATATGTGACAGAAACCCGTCCTCTCATCCCTCATCAGCGTCGTAGCCTGGTCCCTAATCGAAGAATGCCCGCACGACATTACCTTCTTCCTGCGCCTGCGCGCCTGGCCCGAGCTCGCGCTCATGTCCATCATCCTTCTCTCTACCATTTTCTTCTCTTTGACCCTCGGCATGGCCATCGGCGTCGGTCTCTCCCTGCTGCAGGTCATCCGCAACGCCACCCGCCCGCGCATCCAGATCCTGGGGCGTATCCCGGGCACCAATCGGTTCGAAAACGCAGAGTTCTTCACTGACTCCCCCGACCGTTTGGAATTCATCGAGGGCTGTCTGATCGTGAAGATCCCCGAGCCGTTGACGTTTGCCAACACCGGCGAACTCAAGTCCAGGTTGAGAAGACTGGAGCGCTACGGAACAAACGAGGCCCATCCCGCCCTGCCTCGATTGAGGCAGGAAGACAGCAATAAGAACATCATCTTTGATGTCCATGGAGTGACAAGCATGGATGGGAGCGGGACGCAGGTGCTGGAGGAGATTGTCAGGGGTTATAGAGAAAGGGGCGTAAGGGTGTTCTTTAGTCGGGTCCCTGGAGGCAGAGATAGCAAGGAGAGTGAGGTATGGAAGATGATGGAGAGGAGCGGGATTGTGGAGTTGGTCGGGGGTGAAGGGCACTTTGTAAGCGATGTTGGGGATGCGTTGAAGATGACGGAGGTGGAAGGGGAGGAGTGAGCTGGGTGTAAGATGAGCCATTGTTTTGTTTTGGATATGATAAAAAGCGTGTGTTTTTCTAGACTTGGAAGCGGAATGTGATTTCCTGATGCTCTTTTGGAAGACGCTGTTTCCAGGGTGCGCATGTGTCGTTTGAAGTCACGATGTTTGTCCATGGTGTTGCCCGGGGAGCCGGGTTGCTGTCGCTGCTGCTACGTCGCTATCAGGAAGCCGGCTGCAGAATCACGAAAGGCCCACAGCTAATGGCCCCACGTGTTTCAATCTTCAACATTGTCACTTCAACGGGCATCGCTCCGGTATTAGCTCATGAAGACCTCAACTCGCTGCTAGGAGAACAAGAGCTCTTTGCAATGAATGACGAGGCTCCCAAGACAAGCACACTTTGTCCGCTGGCAATACTATCCGGGATCCTATTCCCTTGTGGACGGGACGATGAGAAACGTGCAACTGAAAGTATCTCGGCTATGACTTTGTTGTTCGTCGGCATCATTGGAAGCCTCAAGTTGAGACCGGATTCACGCAAAGTCGTGCTCTCCTGCGGGCAGCACACTCGTCAGGATGAAGGACCCAGCCGCAAAAACAAGCACAGAGACAAAATCACAACCAGTATGGAAGGGAATGCCTGCGTTGCAGATTCAAACTCATGCTAGCAAGGATACGACACATCTGGCGAGCCTTAGGACGCTTAGCTCATTGCGTTGACGTGAGCGCGGGTGACTGGAATACGGAGAAAAGAAGCTAGGTACTAATAGTATGGGTTGGATTCAATACTGAGGTTTGTCTACAGGATCCACATCCCATTCTCCTTTACCAGGGAATATTACGGCCATCATACACCATTTTTCCGGCATATCCGCCATGGGATGCAGCCTCCTCCTTGGTCTCCCAGCCCTTGACCTTGACCATCGGAAACTTGCCATTGTACACCTGTCCAGGTGTCAGGATGGTCTCCAACGAGGCTTTGGCACCCTCCTCCGATGTCAGATCAGCCATCTCGCTGCCGAGATCTGTCTTCAACCACTTTTCACACATCAATGTCAGCCACCGCCATAGCCACACTGGTTTCATGATTGGAGAAAAGAACATGGACGTACCCCAGGGCAGAGAGCAATGAAGGAAAAGCCTTTGTTCTGATACTCCACCGCATATTGAACGGTGAGAGCGTTCAAAGCCGCCTTCGAGATCTTATAGGCCGGGCAAGGCGACCACGCAACGCCCGGCTCGGAGGCGGAGGAGATTGAGCCGAGGGGGCTGGTGCTGGATTTGCGTTTGAATCGTCAGGTGTGTGTGTCACAAAATGAGACTATACGGGGGCTCTTACATGTTGACAACCTTCTTCAGCTCGGACTTCTCCAACAGAGGAAGGAACTCCCGAGTGGTGTACTGGACGCCCAAGACGTTGACTAGGAATGCTTCCTCCAGGCCGTTCCTGAAAGGGTAGTAGTACTCATGTGAGGATCTAGGTTATGAAAATTTCGCAAGACACAACCAATGAAAAAACTTACATCTCCCTCATGATATCCTTCTCCACCGCCGGGTTGTTCAGCTTCTGCATGTCGTAGTGGCAGATGGCTGCGTTGTTGATCAAAACATCGAGTCCCTTGCCCTCCAGCTTCTTCTCGACTTGGGCAGCCGCTTCCTTGACGGATTCCTGGTTGGTGACATCAAGCTTGACAAACTGGACACGGGGGTCGTTCTGGGAAAGCTCCTGCAGGGCAGTGACGTTGTTGCGAGCGCCGGCAAAGATCTTGCTGACTTCAGAGGACTTGCGAGAAGCGAGCTCCTTGACGAAGGCGAGTCCAAGGCCTCTTGAAGCGCCGGTAATGAGGAAGGAGGCCATTTTGACTGAGATTTTGTGTGTTTGGATGATGCTTCCTTGGTGATTGATGCTGAATGCTTGAGGGCAGGAGGACAGATGTCCGGGGACCTGTGATGCTTTATCTGTTTATAGCTACAGCAGCATGGACAGATGTTGCATTCGTAAGCGGTACGCCCTGTCATCACCAAGCCATCATTGAGTTAAAGCCAAGAGATAATTTGTCAGCCAGAATCCTTTGTCGTCGTTTTGAACTGTGATGTGTCTTTGACCTCTACGTCTGACACAGTACAGGCAGCCCATCGTTTGTCATCTATCAGCCAATGGTTGGGGGTGATCGGCTTAATGGCCGATGAACCGACGCCCGATGCAGTAGTGTTCAGCTGAGCCCATCGCTTCCTCACCCCTGAAGAACTGCTGATGGATGGTGTGAAAAGAGCTTGAATCTGCTCTCAGCCGCGAAATCGGTATTCATCAGGTACGATTTGCTATTCAGCAAGGCTTCCACAAGTATTGGGCCAACAACCGGCCTATAGTAATATAGGTTAAAGTTGAACTAAAGGCATCTCGAAGACGATAACAACATTTACACTAGAAGATTCGCACGCGATCTCTGGGCGCAACACAAACCAGTTTTTGCCCTGATTTTGGCGATGATACCCTGCATTTGGGGGGGGGAGGGGGGGGGGTGTACTGTGCTCTGAGCACGGTGTACTTGGCTTAGTACACATTCAAAGAGTTCCACTTAGTTCCACTTAGTTCCACAGAAAGTTCCTTTCCTGCTTCCAATTTCCACTTGCCATGTGAATGTAACGGAGCACAGCGGAGATGCCAGACTGTTTCTGTCCTGTTCGTCGAGCGCGGGTTGTCTCAGTTCAGTGCATCCCCGGGCTGTAGGGCCAAGCGGGGTCCACCACAGGGCGGGGTACACTAGTTACCACCCCCCGCCTTACCTTAACTCAACCGCCATCCAACTTCGGCTTGTCCAGCAATCCTATAATTTTTCAACCTTTGTGCTTCCATTTCATCTATCTACATATCTATCTCTCTGTCGCGGGGACGTCATCCATGTACTCTGATTCCTGCGGAAATATGCTAGACTCATCAAATGCAGACCAGGTCGCCATTTCCCCCACCGAGATGAAGTCCTGCAGGGAGGGCATACCCATCGACAAGTTCACCTCAATCGACTCGCGAGATCCCGTATTCCAGCTCGTGACCATGGCGGCCTCGTCGACCACCGTCTCACCCGTTAAAGAGCTTGTGGTTGTCCTGGGAGTATTGTGCAAGCTCTCGACGGACTCGACCTCCTGCCCATGGTTCTGGGTTGCCACATGCATCCTATCCATCGTCCTTGTCAAGTTGTTTTTCGATGTGCTTGCATCTGTCTCCAGCTGATTGTTTCCTACTATGTGTTCCGAAGTCGTCCTTTTTAGCAGCTCCACCAGCGTGCTTGCCCCAATATCCGCCATGCTGCTCACCTCCGCAAGCATCTTGAGCCGCTTGACAGCTCCTTCCACAGCCTCCATACAAGCTGGCCTAGTGACCATGTGTACGTTTGCCCGTATTGGGTCTAGCCGGGGTGTAATATGCTGCTGCTGCTGTTGCTGTTGCTGATACATGTTCGAGCAGCTATCGTCTTCCGGAAACGATGGATCCGCCCACAACTGCAACAGCAACACAGCCGCCTCAAAAGTCGAGATGACGATGCCAGGAAGTCGAGTATGGCAGCCTCCCATGAGTGCATGCAAACGCGCGACACCCTCCAGCGACCGCAAAGCAGCACCGGCCACACCCCTCTTCTGGGATCTCAGGAGGAGTACCTTGTAAGGGGGCAAGGACAACGAACTCGAGGCATCTCGAAACAGCAGGGGTCGAAAGTTCCAGCATAACGAGTCGTAGATGGCGATGTGGAGCATTTGTCGCTGTAGAGGTAGTTTGGGGAAGAGTCTGTCCCACGACTCGTCTGCGTCTGCGAGAGCGAATGCCGGAGGGAGCTGGGATAGAAAGTCCCGCGAGAACTTGTCGTAGCGCTCTTCCGCTGCCATGATGTCGTCTTCGTTGCCCTGCAGGGGGTTGACGCTGCGCCAGAAGTCGGCCAGACGGGCTTGGAGAAGCCGCTCGGTGAAGGGGTCTGGCGCTTCCAGGCCGGGGTCGAGGGGCATTCTTGGTGTTTGTTCTCTGTCTCTGTATTCGGGCAGAGCGTGCAGCTGAGGCCAGTTTTTGGGGTGTAGGCGGCCTGGAAGTGCGTGCATGCGGTCTAGCTGGCGGGAGAGACGACTGTCCCAGGCGTAAAGATTGCAGAAGGCGCGACGAGCCATTTCCTTTTCAGTTTCATTCGCACCAATCGCGGTTACGCCATCGCTGTGAATACCAATGCTCTGGGCGATGCGAATGGCACGACTCACGGTTTCCCAGCAGGCGTTGATATTTCCTTCCGTTTGGGACTTGAGCGCGGCAAATGCAAGTTGATGGACTCGAATCAAGGATCCTCGGCCATCGAGCGCCCAGCTGATGGCTTCCAGAGTATCGGCGATCTCGTCGCACTCATTTCGCACATCGGCAAGCAGCACACCACGGATCTTATCGAGTGGATAAATGGGAGAAGGCAGGAATTGTAAAGCATATGAGACAATGCGAAGCAACAGGACGACAAAATCCACGTCCATGACTCGGAGTTGCCGGGGCATGTCGTCGGTCGCGCATTCGTCTGCCGATAGTGTGTTACACCACTCTTGGTACTTGCCCATCAGCCACGGAACGTGGACTAACTGATCCATCCTGGCGGGACAAATCATGGTCAGTCAGCAGGGACGTCGCAGGAAGGATGGAGGTAACCGTGAGACGTACCAGCTGATTTCTCTCACAAAGAATTGCACCAGAAAGTCGATGATCTGTCGATCCGGAATGTCGCACATGACGCGATGAACATCTTCGGCGGCTTCAGGTATAAGAACTAGAGAGCTCTCGGAGCCGAGATTGTCCTGGCCGAGTCCCAACTACATTGTACATTCAGGTGTTAGCTCCTATTCATCCTATCGACATGGGGGCTCCAGTCCACTCGCCTTTTGGATCAGTGCAAGTGTGTTGCTTTTACTCCCTTCGAAATAGCCAAACGATTCAGCCAGAGAGCGTCCCGACCAAGCCTCCATGGCATTTGTCGAAGAGCGTGGTCTCGCAAATCCGGACCCAGATCCCGGATAAGAACCCGCTCCCGCTCCCGTTCCCGTTCCCGTTCCCGTTCCCGTTCCCGCTCCGGTGGTACCATCGCCGCCCCACCGGTTCCACTCATTCCGAGGTAGATCCCGGCCTCCCCAACTTCCACTCCTCCGTCGTTGACTAGACCTGTAGTCTCGGTGTTTGGGTGCGAATCTGGCGGAATATCTCTCAAATCGGCGCGGTGGTTCTTTTTGTATCCCCAAGGTGGCGGCCGACGGCGCTGTCGTGGATACGGTGGATGTCGACGATGCGGATGATGCACCGGGACTAGTCGCTGAGCTGGAACTGGGGTTTGCGTAGTAGACGCAAGATTCAATGCATCGTCGGCGAGAGCAGTGGTTACACGGGATCTCTCGGTTACACTGTCGGCGTAGCACCACTGTTAGCACACGGGTCAAGACCCAAAACCGCCTCAGCGCCTGGAGTGAAGCACGAAATGCGAGGTACATAGGATGGGATGCAATGGCCAGCGGAGTTTGTGCTACCAACCTTTTGTTTTCGATTGTAGCATGGTAGACATGAAGAGATAGGCCGTTTTCGAGGAGGGGCAGGAACAAAGCTCATGGTGGGATACAGCCAAAAGTCGACAGAATGAAAAAAGTTTCGATCCTTCTTGGGTTCGAGGCGGCAAGAGATAAGCACTTCTTGTATGAGTGAAGCGTCGGAGGAATCACGGAGGGTTGTGCTGGCGTTTACTTGGACCTCGCTACCTTCAAGTTATCTTCTCTACTGTGTAGAGGTACTCAAGATCCTTGCCTCCGGCAAGGGGGCTTTGTCGTATCAGGTGATTGTAGTAAGACAAAGCCTCAAGGCCAAAGGGAACAAACAAGAGATACGCCGAAAGTATGCGTTACGCTGTGGCCAAAGAAGGTCAATCTTGCTGATGTGATCAACAAAATCCTTCTAGACTCCATAATATGTAATTCTCTGGAGCACAAACCCTGGATACTTGAGGGCGGTGGGTGCCTTTTATGGCTGGGTGCCAAGGCTCTTTCACCATCTCCCCATAAGGCAACTCTTGAGGATGTGGAGAAATGGAGGTGATACAAATCCTTAATTGGTTGCAACAATCTTGAAGGAAAACGCACAAGGAAAGATACCCGTCGGCAAAATTAAAGTAATACGATGAAACCTCCCGTCAGCTAGGTAACAGTAGGATTGTACCTTGCAGGATCTTGTGTTCGATAGCGAACAGCAGCTCGGGGAGAGTCGGAACTCAAGGCTCGATTCCTTCTTGGACCCGCAATCCTTCCTACTGGCTGTGGTAACCCCTTGGGGAAGGTGCCAGATGAAAAGCCACCCGGCTCCTGCCAGGCCACCGCCTGAACAGAGACGACCTATCCGTTCTCAAGTTGGATAACCTTTATTGACATGGATCAGAAAATCGAGCCAAGAACAACTCGTTATGTAATATAGAATTAAGAATAGAAAAAACTATGGAGTCGATCGTTGAAGTCCCTGTTCATGGGTGTGTCTATCTAGGTAGAGATATACGTCCCTAAATGTTTGAATATAGGTAGGCGGCGGATGGTTTTTCATGTCACTACTGTTAACCCAAGTTATTGAACGTCGGATCGTTCTTTAGTGTATCTCCTGCGCACTGCTTAGGCAACAACGAAGGACCCTTACAATGTAACAGTACCCGTGGGTATGTGGTTGACGCAGTCTAACCCATTGCAAGAGGGTGGGAATTGGTAAGAAGGCCCTGATACAGACAGGCCACCACACACCCACGGGTAGTACACATCTGTGCGCGATTGGATATTCAATTGCTTACATGTTAATGGAGGATTCATATCCCTACCAAATACCCTCACCCACCCCACTCCACCCTTGGTATCCCCCACGCCTCACCGGAAGGCCTAACCGGCGTTTGTCTATTACCCGTGTATTTTCCTGCGGGCTGACGCCGAGCATCTCCAAAAAGTGTCGAATAGACACGGGAAGTAAGACATCTGATAACTAGGTAGCTAGAGGTAGAGGCGCAGAGGTGCAGTATCTTCCGCTTCCCAAATCGCTTTTTCTGTTGTGCAGACGAGGTCAGTGGCCTTCGAGTCACTACTGGGGTTGTGTACACTTTTTTTCCTGTACTAAGCTGCTCAACCTGACTCAAAGAGTGCCCCTGGCGATGATGAGGTCGCACTTGTGGCGTACCTTGCCGTAAGCTAGGTATCGAATGATGTCTGGGAACGGGCGCGGTGCTATATGTGATAGAAGAGGGCGGCTATTTGGACAATTCCTTAGAGGCACGATAGCCCCAATGTACGTAGGTACTGTATCCGACGAAGTCAGACACTGCTCCAGGCCTTTGTGCATGTTCTTGAGAGTTACATAATACTAAGAAAACAGAAAGGAGGCAGGTACCCGTTGGTGAGGTGGTCACTGGTCAGTGCCCTGTCTGTTTCCCCAACTCTGCTACATGGAGAAACACACAGGAACTGACAAATCCAGACTGTGGCCAAATACTTGTGACATTGCATGATTATTCAGTCAGCACACCTGCAGACACAACCCCTCGCTACAGATTCGTAAAGGTTAACTTAGATGCAACCCTCCTGTTGCGTAAAATCACCTATCTCCTGATGATTCGAGTGTGACTGGTCAGCAATCACCAATTCTCGAGGCAGACAGAAGCTCCTAGGGAAAAGGAAGGAAGCATAGAACGCGCGTCACTGTATAGAAAGCAAACAGAAGCTATAGAAAACTAAGTATGTGGGGACTCGGACCGTTCAAAAGTCCAATGTTCACGGGCCGGGGCACCGCACTCTGCCACTAGCGTGCCCTACAGTATTTAGTGTACATTATATACTGGTGCGGCTCATCGGAACGGGCATGGCCGCCTAGACCGGTGGGGGTTAAGCCTACTAAGGAATTAGGTCTTACGTACCTTACTGTGTACACTACATGGCCTGTCAAGCCCACCGCGAAGGGGCCGATTGGCCGGACACTCGGATCCTCGTTCGTTAGCGCGAGATTCGGCAGCGTACCCGACGGAACTCGACCTGTCGAAAATCACTCTACGAGTCCACGAAGTTTCACACAGAATGTTGGCATCAACCTGTTACATCCCGAGAGATTTTTTACATGTCTTCAGTTTCCGCTTTGGATGTAGCAGTCCTGTCATTCCGTTGGGTTGTTTTGTAGCCGCCAGTCGCAAATACCGCGCTAACAACGAAGCCAGCAATGGACCGCGTCATGTGAGCCTTAACAAGTTGGCGATGGTTATCGGCGGTGCTATAAGACGGGGCCTAGATACTTGGCAACGTTGGCGTGAAATTTTATCGGAGTAACAACAGATAGATTTCGATGTTCACTTGGGTGTGTAGAGGTGAGGAAACGATTTAAGATGGCGGCTCAATGTCGAGCGAGTTGGTAAAATACGTCGTTTGATAGGTGCCGTTATGAAGACTGTTGCTTTGCAAGCAGAAGCAAGTTGTTTTTGAACCGTCTTTGAGTCTGATCATAGAATTATGTTCGTGGTTCTCCGCCTTTCGAATTCTCTCCTCCTTTTAAGCTCTCTCCGCTCTCGAGCTCTCTCCTCCCAGTAACTAGAGGTACCCATGGTTGTTGATATGCTTGTTGATATATTATATGTAAATGCGTGCAAATCGCCATGTGAAAATGAGCGAAAAAAATGACCAAGTTAGTGCAATGTTGCATATTATTTAAAATACGAAATTTAGCGGGTAAAAATGTGATTTTCAATGTTAGTTGTTATTAGCTGTGCAGCCCTATAATTCTGGGTAGGGGAGGGTGCGTGTAGATTTACGGTGGGTGCGGGTAGGGTTACTCGTTGAGAAAGAGGCCAGTTATGTTTGGTGTCCTTGGGGGGCTTTGGGGTGTGTCTAGTGTTGTTGGACCGTTGCTCGTGAGAGGAAAGCAGGAGTGGACCCCGCCGAAAGAAAAAGGTGGAGCCCCTCCTCTCCAATTCGCGGGGTGGGGCGATGGCGGTCATCTTTTTCTTTCTCAGGATACCGAGGGATGCAATTGACCGTGAAGGCGGTGATGAAGATTGCAATTCCAAGGCGTCATTTGGTTCAAAGCTTTTGCAGCTGGACTTTGATTGGGGCGGCTACGTTCATTCCAGCCGTTATCATGTTGCTGCTTGCTCTTCAGTGGGGAGGAGCCGATTATCCATGGAACAGCTCTGTAGTGATTGGCCTCTTTGTCGGGGCGGCAGTCATGACCCTTATCTTTGTCGGAGTTTGAGATCTGGCAGCAAGATCGGGGCCTTTTACCACCGCAGTTCTTCAAGAACCGGAACGTCCTGGCGGCCATGATGTTTGCACTGTTTGTCGGGTGCATACTTCTTCCCTCTCGTCTTTTATCTAGGTGAGTACCTTACCTTACTTGCTTGAATGTATCTTCTGGAACATCCTCTAACCAGCCTGGCGGCAATTTACTTCCAAGCAGTCAAAGGGGACTCGGCCATCGAGCCGGTATCAAACTACTCCCATACCTAATCTCCGTCGTTCTCGCCTCTATCGCCAGCGGAGCCCTAACTACGATCTTCGGCTACTACAATCCTGTTGTCCTCTTTGAGACGGCTCTGATGACAGCCGGCGCCAGGCTCATCACGACCTTTTGGCTCGACACGCCCTTTGCCAAGTGGTTTGGATACCAAGTCGTTGCCGGGCTAGGAACGGGCGTTTGTTTCCAGGCCGGCATCCTCGTCGTCCAAAACGTTCTTCCACAGCATCTGATCCCCAAAGCCACGGCATGCGTCCAGTTCTTCCAGTCATTTGGGGGCGCGGTCTTCATTGCGGTGGCGCAGAGTGTTTTTCAGAACGGTATCATCAACAACCTTGTCCGGGATGCGCCGGATATCAGCCCAGAGCTGATCATCAATAGCGGTGCTTCGGAGATCCGCCAGGTCCTGACGAACATGGGCCGGGAGGATGCTACTACTGCAGTATTAGGCGCGTATACCCAGGGGTTGAGGAACACCTTTTACATTAGCGCTGCTGCGGCGGGATGTACTTTTCTGGCTGCCTGTTGCTTCGAGTGGAGGAGAATCCAGAAGGGAGGAGGGGGAAAAGGACCCCAAATTTGGCACTGATGGTCAAGAGAACGAAGGTGAGCTGGTGGCAAATGGTGTGCGGCTGGATGGAACACTGGGCTGAGTAGGTACTTGGGTCTCCGAAGGTTTCCATTATTCGGTCTTGAATGATACCGCAAGTATAACACCTAAATAGGTAGGCAAAAAGACCGTTCACCAACCACAAAGATTCAAACAGGTAGCTTGTTGATGGACGGTATTGCTGACTCAGGCCTTGTCGATGCAACGCAAGGGGGTAAACGCTGACTACCTAGAGTGGTAATATGCTGAATGCAGTGGACTTGGCCGGCCGACACTACCTACTACCTCTAGTCGAGATTTCGGCCGAAATCCATGGCTCGACCGACGCAGGACCATTGCACCCTCACAGAAGTACGGGTCGAGACCTGATGATTCCCGCTCACCATCCAAGCCCCTCCGCCACTAACATACATCGGTCGTGTTGGAGTAATCCCAAGAGACTGGTAAAAGATTGCCTTCTGCCTGATGCACCACAACGACGCGGGATGATGTTGACGGGGGACGGCTGAGCAAATTTGGGTTATCATGATAACGGATCCGGCAGGTTTGAAGCTGAGTTAAGCGATAAGCCATCCAGACGAGGTATGTTTGTGGCGTCGTCTTTACTAGGAACCTCATGTCAGCCGCATACCCACCTAGTATAGGAAAAGACGTGTTTGACATCGTTGTTGTTGTTGTTGTTGTTATTTTTAACGTCTACTTCCGCCTCCCGTAGGGCATGAGACGTGCCACATCGGTGAATCTAGCGTACAAAAATTGTCCACCAWAAYCATTAATCCGAGGGCAACCCAAGGCCTATTGCCAGTGGAAATC
>RAOM01000188.1:0-25858 GCA_009805225.1 Neurospora sp. LNF1-1 | reverse complement strand
GGGGGGGGGGGGGGGGGGGGGGGGGGGGGGGGGGGGGTGGGGGGGATGAGATGGAAGGAGCGGCTGACGGAGGAGGGTGGGAGAGGCAGTGAAAGTTTAGGATTAGCCTCCCACGAAGCGATGATCTTATCATTGACTTGGAAGCAGAAGATATGCCATATACGTCGCTGAGTGTTCGCTATTGGTAGAATTATCCGTCGTAAAAGGGTTGTACCACGAGTGTTTCCATATCAACTTCCATGTCCACCTCATATTACCTCCTGTCCACCAGAAAATGGGGCCCCATAAATGTTCATACTTGACCAGATGAGCAACTCAAAAGAAGAGAACCACAATACGTAATAAGACTTGACTGCTCAAACAGCCTTCCACCATGTTTCTCAACGGCCGGATCCCCCTAAGACATGTTCTCACAACCCATCCATGCAGATTCACGAGCCGGGTTAAAACACTAAAGGGTCGAGACTCTACAGGCTTCACTCTCTCTACGCAGCTTCCTGCTCGTGCTTTACAAGAAGGTGGATGGTCGGATCCGGGCAGATCAGCTGCGGTTTGTCCCTGCTGGCGACAGACGACGACGTATACGCATCAGGCATGTTGGCCCACACGGTAGCCTTAGCCGTGTGAAACCGCGAGAAGCAATTGTTGAGGACATCGTCCACTCCTTGACCGACTTCGACAATGCGCGTGTCGAGGAGTTCCTGTTTACAACACGCCGGTTGATTAGTATTTACCAACATGACGGACCTCAAATGACTTAACCAGACTGGACGGAAGAAACGAACCTTAAGATGATCCGCCACCTGCTCAAACTCGACCTTGTTCAGCCTCAATCGATCCGGCAGCCCGCTATTATGCATGAGCGCCAACAGCCCAGCGACAGTGGTGTTTACAGCCGCCAGGATCGTGATTGGCATGCCTGTGCCGACACCCTCGCTGCCTCCCCATGCGCCCAGAGCCGTCAAGACCGCTCCTATCACGATCTGCAGGATCATCAACACCCAGCGCATGATGCTGAAGATATGGTACGAGTACAGGTACCGGGTCCGTTGGTAGATGACATCCCGGTAAAGGCCCTCAGGTATGCCGCGAGGCGGCCAGTACCAGCAGGTGGGGTGGACAACGGTGTTGGACTCGGAAGAAGGGTCCGCGATGCCGCCGATACTGTGAGCGATGCGAGCCCATTCTGATGGCGTCAGGAAACGGAGCTTGGGATGGATTGAGGTGCGGAAGGAGGTGGAGATGGGGCGAGGAGAGCTTGACGCGAAGGGCTGCTGTCCATTGTGGTTGGCGACAAAGGTACTGGTGTTTGCCGTGTTGTTGATATAGGGAGCGGTAGACGCTGAGAATGGACGGCTGGCAGGTCGATTCGGGTTGGAGGGAGCACGGTTGCCATGGTTGTTGGTGTTTATACCGGCATTGTTGGTCGGGATGGGGATGTTGGACGGCCGGTCGGACTTGTAGATGATGCTCTCGACGCCGAAGGCTTCCGACTCGGGGGACTGGGGCGGAATCTGAGGGATGTTGGAGTCACGGTTGTTGTGTTTGGGGCTGGCCATTGTGGCAGTTCTTCTGGCAGACGGAAAGATTGGTGATAACCTGTTTGGGCGATTTGGCAAAATGGAGTATCTGGCACTCCGACTCCAAGACCCCAAAAAGGTACACCAACAAGAACGATGGACAACGAAGCAGCTTGTGTTTAACAGAGAGGACTGAACATCAAGCAAGGTGAGAGAAATGGAAGAAGTTGTCTCATGACTTGAAAGCATTGATCACAAGAGAGGTCTTCACTCGGAGAAAGGTTTGAAGAGGGAAGGAGCAACCAATCTTGGGCAGGTTGCAACCACGATACGAAAGGAACGGAAGAGAGAGCAGTGAAATGCAGATGGAGATGAGAGCAACTTGCCCTTTCAAAGCAGCAACCGTAGAGGTGGTAGGCGAAGGGTCATTTACTTTTTGGCCAGTGTCTCTTGGTCCAGCGAATGTCCATAAGAGACGTAAGTTGAAGCTATTCACAAGATCCATGTCCCTTGGCTTGTTTACTTTTGGAAGAAAAAGGAAGGAGGAAAAAGGGGGGAGGGGCCTTGAACACCAGGGGTACGTTGCACTTGTACTCTCACCGCCCGAGGGCAGAACTCCAATTCTTGGCGCAAGTGGGTCCAAACTGTTTTCTGCCATTCACTGTTCTCCACAAAAATGTTGTTTCGCGGAGTGATCAACGAGGGTCGTGACTGCCTTCTTTACTCTCACCAATTTGCGCCTCGACTGATCAAGTCGTCAACACGCGCCTGCGCCCTTCTATATGCGCGCCCTTTTTGCTGCCACTTCTTTCCGGCGCATATTCACACGCTTGATCAGACCAGCCCACCAAAAGGTCCTTCCCCTCACTAACTTCCGCGCAATGGCTTCCGAAGCCAAGGACATTACGGCGCCGCCCACCGACAAACAGGTCATCGCCCACGAGGGCAAGCGCTACGTCACAGTCAAAGAAGGCCTCGCCCACATTCTCGTCCCAGAACCGTCCGAAGAAGATAAGGAGAACCTAAGGCCCGACCAGGCTGTTCGACAGGTCTTCTACAACCCCATCCAGCAGTACAACAGAGACTTGACCGTCCTTGCCATCAAGGCCTACGGCAAGGAAGCGGTCCAACAGAAGCAAGCCAGCCACTCCAAGCTTGAGAAGATCATCGAGAAGAAGAGAAAGCGACAGGCACAGAAGCAGGACCAGCAACCGAACAAGGCCCAAAAGGGCGCAGACGGCGAGAAGGCGACCACCGAACCCGCGACTGATGCTACGTCAGCCACAGAACAAGAGACCGACGTTATTGTTGAGAAGGGCGACGAACAGGCTACGAACGGGGAAGCCAAAAAGGGAAAGCAGCCACCATTTACCGTCCTCGATGCGCTATCAGCCAGTGGCCTTCGTGCCCTGAGGTATGCCCACGAAATCCCGTTCCTGACCTCAGTAACGGCGAACGATCTCCTCGCGACCGCTGTCGAATCGATCAAGCTCAACGTGAAGCACAACCGCCTCGATGACAAGGTCAACGTTTGCCACGACGATGCGTTGGCCCACATGTACACCCTGATTGCGAAGGAGCTTCGCGCCAAGGACCCCAAGGGCAAGCCCACCATGAGCGAAAAGTACGACGTTGTCGATCTCGATCCCTACGGCACCGCTGCCCCCTTCCTGGATGCTGCCGTTCAGTCTGTCCGCGACGATGGTGGTTTGCTCTGCGTTACCTGCACTGATTCCGGTGTGTGGGCCTCCAACGGATACCCAGAGAAGTGCTACTCCCTGTATGGCGGTGTCCCTGTCAAGGCATGGTTCTCTCACGAAGTCGGCATCAGACTTGTTCTCTACTCGATCCAAACGGCAGCTGCGAAATACGGTCTCACCATCGAGCCACTGCTCTCCCTGTCCATCGACTTCTACATTCGAGTTTTCGTCCGCGTCAAGAAGTCTCCTGCTGCTGTCAAGTTCCAGGCCGGCAAGAACATGATGGTGTACAACTGCGATAGCGGCTGCGGAGCTTGGTCAACACAGTTCCTGATGAGAAACAAGCCCTCGCCGAACAAGAAGGGCTCCGGCGTATTCTACAAGCACACATTTGCTCAAGGTCCTTCAGTTGATAAGGGCTGTGAGCACTGCGGTTCCACAATGCACATGGCTGGTCCGATGTACGGTGGCCGCATCCACTCACCCGATTTCATCAAGCGCGTCCTCGGCGAACTTGAAGAGGCGCCCACGGATGTTTACGGAACGACGCTGAGGATAAGGGGTATGCTGCAGACGGCACTTGAGGAGATTTTGTTGACCCCCGAGGAACAAGAGGCCGAGAAGGCCAAGGAGGAGGCAGTCAAGGCCGGCAAGAAGCCGGATCCCGCCTTCAAGGAGGCGGAGCTCGCGGCTATTGATCCCTACCCATTCTACTTCCACCCTGCTACCATTTCCGGCATCCTTAAATGCTCCTGCCCACCAGAGGCACCCCTCAAGGGCGCGCTGCGCGGCCTCGGTTACCGGGTTACAAGGAGTCATTGCAAGCCGGGTAGCATCAAGACAGATGCATCATGGTCTATTATTTGGCATGTGTTCAGGGAGTGGATTCGCCAGAAGGCCCCCGTGAAGGAGGATAACATCAAGCCTGGTACGCCTGGATACAGGCTGCTGCGGCTCGGTGAGAAGAAGAAGCAGGAGGAGCAAGCAGAAGGTGCCGAGGCTCCTAAGGAACAGCAGAGTGAACAAGCGGAGGGAGAGACGATGCCCGATGTGGTATTTGATGAGCAGCTTGGCCGGGACGACAAGACTATCAAATTGGTCAGGTACCAGGCAAACCCAAGAGAGAACTGGGGTCCTCTGAACAGGGCAGTAGGAAAAGTGCCGTCTCACCACCGCAAGGATTGATAAGCTTGAGATATCAGCGTTCATAGAGGTTTGGCATCAGCAGCGAGCTCCCTTTCCCAGGTGATGCGAGAAGGATGCTGGAGTCCGAGGATAAAGCGGCCCGACAGCCAGTAAAGAAGTCTGGTTCGGTAGGCAGCAATCAATTAATGAGATGCAATCCTAACAACAACCCAAAGTTCGAACTTAGGCTTAAAAGCCACGCACCTGTGTTGTTGTGCGATTAACTCTGATCACCGCGCCGTAATATGGGTCGGGGAATGATGCCGAGTGGGTGACCCACTCCGTTAACGCATGTCAGCACCCCGTTTTGGGTCGGCACCGTCCTGCCCGCCGATGTGTGAACCGGGCGAGCGGGGGTGATAATAACGCAATTCGGCGGCTGAGTTTGTACATACAAGGCAGTGAGTAATATGATAAGATGGATTTGGTGTAACTATGCGTGCTTGGTAGCGAGCAATGAATGCGCATTTCTTCTGCGTGTGTTTCTCCGTGTTTTGTTAAGGCGGCTGCTGATCTGAACCTCCACACCTGGAGCTATCCTGCTATCATCGTCATTGACTTGCACTCTTTGTTCTTCCTCTTCTCTCTTGCTTGGTCGAGATGCCGTCCTGGCTCAAGAACATTGTCTCACTTGGTCGTCGACGAAAGGGCTCCACCACTGTCACAAAACAAGATCAGAGCCACAGTCAATCCGATTTCAAATACACTTCTCCTTTAAAGGGGTCCTTTTCGAACGGAAACAAGTCAACGCCCGAAAGTCGCCCGGACGAGAGAATTGCTGAAAGGAAGGGAAGACAACCGCGAGAAAATTTACCCCGCAACACCAAGGATAGCGAGGAACAACCCCGCGATAGCGTCAACATGACTGCCGCCGTATCTCCCACTCCAAAGACCGACAAGGCATCTTCAACCTCCACCTCAGCACCAGACCACATACACCTCAGCCAAAGGACCGGAGACCTCATCCAAACATCCGCTCACGATGGAGTCGGCGATATCGAGAATTCAGCAAGCGCTATAAATCCCAACCAAATCGTCTTCACCCTCAAAAGTGATACCGGCGGTTATCGCATTTACTCACTCCTCCAAGAGGAGCCATCGCCTGCCGCCGCCGCCAAGTCTTCCGACGAGAGCGCCGCTGACGACGGAGAGAAGGCCAAGAAGGCCAAGGTCATCAATGGAAAAGTCGGTGGTGAGGAAAGAGCGACGAAATCATCGCCCTTCAAGCTCTCTGTCACATATGCGCGAAACTTGCCGGAAGAATTGACGCGGGAGTTCCTGGTTGAGAAGGCGCCAGAGCACTTGGCTGGGGTTGATGAGTTGCATGTGATTGTCTCGACACAGTCGGGGTTGGGGCTGGCGGCGGGGTTCTATGAGGGTGTTTTGAAACCGCTGTTGGAGGAGGGGTTAGGGTTTGAGGGAGTTGGTGATGTGGTTGGTGAGGCTTACGACAATGGGAAGGAGGAGGAGAGAAGGGGGGGATTCAACAACAAGAGAGAAGGCAAAAGAACATATCAAATCACCGTGACCAAAAGCGCAGACACAGTCAAGGATTTCGCACGGGGACTGGTGTCATCATCATCTTCTTCTTCTCAAGGGAAACAACAACCATGCAGGACACTCATCCTCCTGTCCGGCGACGGCGGCATCATTGACCTTCTCAATGGTCTTGACCATCCTGGTTATGGCGACAGTCAGCCCGAAGCTTCTTCACCTTCACCAACTCCAACCATCGCCATCCTCCCCCTAGGCACCGGCAACGCCCTCTTCCACTCCCTCCACAAGCCTCTCTACAAACCCCTCGATGGTGGTCCATCACCGCTAGTCCTCGGTCTCCGCACCCTCTTCAACCGAGGCGTCTCAGCTCCTCTCCCGACTTTCCGCGCCGAGTTCTCACCGGGGGCTAGGTTAATCTCCGGTCAGCCGGAAGTGCTTCCCAATGATGAAGATGAGCCCAAGGATAACCTCTTATTCGACGTCGTCACCAGCACCAGCACCAGCGCCAGCACCGAAAACAAAGAGGCGGGGAAACGACGAAGACCAGAAATCACCCACCTCCTAGGCGCCATCGTCTTCTCCTACGGCTTTCACGCCTCCCTCGTGTACGAGTCCGACACGCCCGCTTACCGCGTGCACGGGGACAAGCGATTTGGCATGGCGGCGGGGGAGTTGTTGAAGGTGTCGCATTTGTATGATGCCGAGGTTTTTATTCGTCGTTCTTCTACTTCCTCCTCATCGGCGGCAGCAGCAGAAGCAGCAGTAGGAAACACCAACTGGAAATTGATACCAAAGGATTCCCACTCAACCTACATCCTCCTCACCTTGGTCTCCAACCTCGAAAAAACGTTTTGCATCTCTCCCGCTTCGAGGCCGTTGGATGGGCAGTTAAAGTTGGTGCATTTTGGTTTCGGCGAAGGCGAAGCCAACGCTGAAGTCAGAGGGAAACAAACGATGGACATCATGATGGCCGCCTACCAAGACGGTTCCCACATACACGACCCCATAAACGACCCCGAGGAAAAGTTCAAGGGGGTGGTGGTAGGGTACGAACAAGTGGAGGAGATCAAAGTGGTGATTAACGAGAGGGATGAGCGGTGGAGGAAAGTTTGTGTGGATGGGACTATTGTGGAGGTTGAGAGGGGGGGATGGGTTTCTGTCAGGAGGGAGGAGGGGGGAGGGAAAGAGAGGTTGAGGGTTTTGGTTGATGAGGGCGTTGTGGTTGGGAGGGGATGAGTGATGGGTACTTCACTTTGGGGTTCAGGATTTACAATGTGATGGGACGGACATTGACAGAGCGATAGAATAGACAAATTCTCCTAACGAACGAATTACAATGGCAAGAACGTCATGCAAAGAATGAAAAAAGTTCTGGTATCTTTAGGGAGCAAGCTACAGCAACAGTAGAGCATGCCAACCACACCTTGTTCGTCCCAACGGAAATACATGTACACGAACAACAAGAGAGTCATGATTAGAGACACCAACGGAAACCCGCTTGTCTCAACCGTAACCAAGCTATTTCTATATGCATAAACTTCCGCAAAGCCTCGTATCATCATCACACATTTTTTTTCTCCCCCACGCACATCTAATCACTATCCTCCATATCAAAAGCATCATCAGCCACCTGCCTACTACCCTTCGCCTTGCTACTCACACCAATATCCCCAAACGAGTCATCATCGTCTTCACTCGCGCTGTCAATGACGATCGGCTTCCTAGCAGCCGCTGCGCGACCAGGCCTGCTGCGAGCCGGAGCAGGCGCGGGATCCTTCATGACGACATCATCGCCATCAAGGTCATCCTCGTCATCGCTAGCGAGCTTCTTCGCCTTCTGGTTCTTCTTGGCATAAGCCTTAGCCGCCGGCGAGAGATGGACCAGCGTCTTGAGCTTGGCTGGGACGGCAGAGGCAGTCTCGCCAGCAGCAGCCTTCTTGGCGGTGACCTTGGGCTTGGGCTTGGGGGCAGCACCGTCGTCGTCGGTGGTCTTGGTCTTGGTGCCGGCAGGGCGACCGCGCTTCTTGGCCACTACGGGGGCAGCGTTGACCTTCTTGCCGATAGCATCGTCTTCGGAACCCTCGTCGGCTTCGCCAGTCTTGGACTGCTTCCGCGGGGACGACTTGGCAAGAGCCTCGTAGTTGGTATCATCCTGGCTATCGTTGTCGAGGAAAGCCTTGGTGTGGAAAGCCCTGCTCTTCACCTTGGGCAAGCCGATACCGCTGCTCTCGCCTTCCGGGCGACTCATGGAGAAGAGGCTGAGCCTCGGGCCCTCGCTCGACGCGGCAGGGGCTCCTATGCCCTTGACCAGGGAGCCGACGTCGAGAAGCATGTCGTCGTCATCAGAAGCTTCGCTCTCGGAGTCTTCCTCGTTTACGGCGAAGAAGGACTTGGCCTTGGCGGCCGCCGCGCGCTTCCTGGGGTTGGTCGGCGCAGGCTTCTCAGCCTCGCTTAGCATCTTGTCATCACCGTCGCTGTCAAAATCATCGTCCTCGAGAACAGGTGATTTCTTGGTAGCAGCCGCACGCTTGGCGGCAGACTTAGCCGGCGCAGGCTTTTCGGCCTCGCTCACAATCTTGTCATCAGCGTCGCTCCTCAAGTCATCGTCTTCGAGAACAGGTGATTTTTTCGAGGCAGCAGCGCGCTTGGTGGCAGGCTTCTCTGCTTCGCTGATCATCATGTCCTCGTCAGAGTCATCAAGAACAATCGGCTTCTTGACAGCAGCCTTCTTGGCCTCCGGCTTGGGGGTCGGCGGGATCGGCTCTTCAGGAGCGTCCTGAAACTCGATATCGGAGTCTTCATCGTCTAGAGGGGTCGGCTTCTTGGCAGTGGCAGCACGCTTCGGGGTGGGCTTAGGAACAATCTCTTCCTCAGACTCGTCGTCAATGAAGTCATCCAATTCGGATTCAGAATCTTCATCAAGAACGATAGGCTTCTTGGCTGCTGCAGCACGCCTCGCTGGCTTCGCTGCAGGTTGCTCAGATTGTTCCGCCGCCGAAACCGAAGCAGAAGCCGAAGCCGACGCGGATGTTTTCTCGGAAGTTGTGGTGGCCTTTGCAATGTCCAAGAAGTCATCGTCCGATTCGTCGTCACTGAGCGCATACTTCTTGGGCTTTCCCACGGCGACACGCTTAGCGCGCACGCTGGCGATGGTAGTCATGGGCTCCGAATCTTCATCCTTCTTCTTGGCCGCAGCCGGGGCCTTCTTGTTCAGCAAGTCGAAGTCATCGTCCGAGAGGTCATCAGCTCCGTCGGTGAAAGCGGTCGACTTGGGCTTGGGCTTCGCCATGCCGGAGAACTTCTCCAGGAAACGCTGCTGAGTCTTGACCGTCTCAGCCTTAGGAGCCGCCTTGGCTTTGGTCTTCTTGGCACCCGGGTCGAAGTCCGCGTCATCCTTGGCAGCTTTGGGCTTCTTGAGTCTGGAGACAGCACCGCCCTTGTACGAGACACGGCGTCCCTTCTGTCTGATCTCTTTACGGACTTCGTCTTCCAGCCTGAGCTGCTCTTCCCACTCTGCGGTGAAAGCATCAAGATCTCTGCACCACAGATCCTTCTCGCTGAGTGCATCGAGCTCATCGTGCTCAGCCTTCTTTGCGGCGATCTGCTGCTTGAGCTTGTCGAGGCGCTCGAAGGTCAACGACCAAATGGGCATCTGTCATCATGTTAGTCTTCTCCGTAACACATAACAGTAGGCTCCACATCACATACCGAAAGCAGATAGTCATAATCACGGGCTCCACCAACGGCATCCTCCTCATCCTCGTTGTCCGCAGCACCGAGCTCCTCATCAGGAGACTTCACATTCCTTCCATCCGATTTCGGAGGGAAGGCCTCGTACTTGCGTTCGCGAAGTTCCTGGACGAGGACCGACTTCTTCTTCTTGGAAACGACGAGCTTGTTCTCAATAATTTCCAAAATGAATCGGTATTGATTCTGCAGCTTGCGGTAGTCCGCATGGTAGACCTTGAGCCAGTGCTTCTTGCGCTCACCGTACAGGTTGAGACGGTAGTGGTAGTATTCCTCCATGATCTCTTGTGTGTTCTCATATTTGTGGATTTTACCACGAGTGTCGAAGGCTACTAGATTTGTCGTGGCAACTGTCTTGGTAAGCTTGAACTTTTCAATAAGACCGTCCCTAAGAGCTGAGGACATTTGCTTCTCCTCAAGGGCGATGATGAAGTGGACAGTTTGGTGGTCGTTGTACTCCTTGTAGTCTTTGATCCAAGAAGGACCCTTATCGCCACGGATAATCTCTTCCAGCTTGGACTTGAAATCATCGGTCCACATGCGGATGGGCAACTCCGTAACATCAACCTCATTGGGGTTCTGAGGGTTGACCTCCACGATACCGTTAAACTTGAATCTGTTGGGTCCTTCTGGCTCGGGAGTGCCCTTCCAACCACGGAACCATGGAGTCATGGGTTCGAAGGGCTTCTCCTCCCCGTCGCCAGACGAGTCTCTGCCCATGCGACACTTCAAGTTCTCGACGATGTCAAGAGGGTGATAGTTGGGAATGGAAGTGCTCCAACCGGTACCGATACCATCCGCACCGTTGACTAAAACCATGGGGAGAATGGGAGCGTAGACCTTGGGCTCAATCAGTTTGCCATCGTCGAACTGGAATTCCAGATTGGGCTCATCGAGTGGGTGGAAGATCTTTCGCGCCAAGGGAGACAGTCTGGTGTGGATGTAACGAGCGCTGGCAGCATCGGAACCACCGGAAAGACGCGAACCGAAGTTACCGCTAGGCTCGAGACAGTTGATGTTGTTTGAACCGACGAAGTTCTGCGCCAGACCAATGATGGTTTGCTGCAGAGACTGTTCACCGTGGTGATAGGCTGCCTCCTTGGACACATAACCAGCCAGTTCAACAACCTTTTGATCGTGAATGAGGTTTTGCTTGAAACAGCCGAACAGAACCTTGCGTTGACCGGGCTTCAGACCATCCACCATGGATGGGATCGATCGAATGTTGTCCGCCATACTGAAAAGAATGAGTTCGCGATTAACGAAATCAGTGTAGGAGATTTTGTCGGTCGAATGGTCGAGGTATGTGCCCGGCTCGCACTTGGCAAGCCAATCTTTACGAGCGTCGGCCTTCTTCTTGGAGAAAGCCAGCTCGAACATTGCGGATTCCTCTCTGGTCATGACATCGAACTCCTTGAGATGCTTGTTCAAGTTGGTGAAGTAGATCTGGGCATCGTCTGTTGTTGAACTACCCAAACCCTTGAGATACTTGTACTTCCATCTGCGCAACTCGTTCTTGTGTGAGTCCTTCCATTCCTCGTACTGGGGCAAGGTAAAGAAGCCTTGCAGCCTTTGAGGTTTCCTCGGGTTGGGACCCTGCCACACCTTGACGACGGGAGTGATGAACTCCTGGAAGAAATTGGGAATGCGCAGGAGCGATGGGAACTGGCACTCAAAGAAGTTGATAAGAAGACCCTTGATATGACTACCGTCAAGATCCTGATCAGCCATGATCATCAAATGGCCGTATCGCAAGTCCTTTGTGTCGGTGTACACTTTTCCGTGTTTGAGGCCAAGGAATTTCTTGATGTTCTCGACTTCCTTGTTCTTCAAGATCTGATCAGCGCTGGCGTCACGGACGTTCAGCATCTTACCACGCAAGGGGAAGACACCGATACGGTTAGGGTCCAAGATAGCACGACCAGCGACAGCAAGACCTCTGGCGGAATCACCTTCGGTGAGAATAAGGGTACACTCTTGCGAAAACTTTCCACCGGCATAGTTGGCCTCAATCAGCTTGTCATTGCTGATACGCTTTCGCTTGCTGCCATCGTTCTTGGCCAGGTCCTTGTCTCTCTTCTTGTCGGCAAAGCTCAACAAGTTGTCAATGGCCTCCGACTGTCGGACTTTCTTGAGGAACTGGTCACCAAGCTGGCACTTGCTGCCGAACTTGGCGGGCTTGGTCGTCAACTGCTCCTTCGTCTGCGAGCTGAAGGCCGGGTTGTCGATCAGGCAGTTGATGAAGATGAAGAACTGATTCTTGACGTTTGCCGTCTTGAGACCGTGTCCCTTGCCCTTCTTCTTTTGTAGCTCCTTCATGAGGACTTCGATGATCTGGTCGGAAATGTAGTTGACGTGAGAGCCGCCAGTGGTTGTGGCAATATTGTTGACGAACGAGACTTGCTGGAATGCGCCATCCGAAACAGTAAAACCAACTTCCCATAGTTTACCCTCTGACCTTTGCTGCTCGAAGATGACTGTGGCAGGAGTGACGTCTTCGCCGTCAGCTACCTCATCACGCTCCTTGGCAATAGCCTTGGCGTACAGCCCGCAGTATGTCTTGAAGTTCAACTTGAGGTGTTCGCCGTTCAGCCAAACCTTGACGCCACTGACGGTACCTGCCATGTCGTAGACACGTCGGTAGAGCAAAGCTTCAAGATCATCATCGATACCGTCGGCCATGCCGAACTTGCTGAAGTCGGGGCGGAAAGTGATGCGCACAAAATCAGCGGCCTTGTTGGAGGTAATCTTGGGTGTTGACATTTTGCCCATGTTGTCTGTCCATGTCTGCTTGTATCTCTTGCCGTTGACGGAATCCTGGCACTCGAGTGTGAACTCTCGGCTGAAGATGTTTGTGAGCTTGGCACCGTAACCGTTGCGACCGCCGACCGTCTTCTTTTCGTTGTCATCGAAGTTGGAACCAGCCAGGAGATGACCGAAGATGAGCTCGGGGACGTAGCACTTTTCGGTGCCGTGAATCTCTACGGGAATGCCCTTGCCGTTATTCTCGACCGAGATTTCGCCAGACTCGCGACTTATCGACACCTTGAGGAAGGTCATGGAGCTATCTCTCTGGCTGTTATCGGCGGCGTTGACGAGAATCTCGTCGAAGATCTTGTAGAGACCAGGAACGAAGGAGATTTGGCGGTTTTCCATGAGACCGGTGGCCTTGTTGAATACCCACATCTTTTGTTCGGAGCGCTCGACGGAGCCGATGTAGGTGTCGGGACGCTTGAGAATGTGTTCGAGCTGGGTGAGTTTCTGGTACATTTCGGTGGCCGTCTTTGCAGCGCCCGTCTTTTTGGGGGCGACACTGTCGATCTGCATACTATCGTTCTCGATTTCGGCCAGAGGCTTGCCGGCGGCCTTCTTGACCGGCGCCTTCTTCTGCTTTTTGGCATTGGGAGGGGTGCTGTCGAGAATGCCGTCGTCCTTGTCGCTACCAAAGGAACCGCCTTCATCCTCGCTGTCGGGTTTTGGTCGCTTCTTGCCAGCGGCCTTTGCGCCGGTGAGAGTCGTCTGGGTCAACTTCTTTGCGGCGGGCGCCTTTGGTACGGCAGCCTTTTTGGCAGCGGGTTTCTTGGCCTTGGGCTTCTATATTGCGGGAGAGAGAAAGAAGGTTAGCATATAAGATGATAGTTACTGGAACTTGACAGGGAAAAGCAAGCAAGAGCGGAACAAAGCAGCAGCGCGTGAATGGCATAAATGGCATAACAGCAAGGGGGGGCTCGGTTCCAACCCACAGCAGCAGAAGAGATCATCACGTACCACCTCTGGTGAATAGGCGTCGGACTCCTCGAATACGGACTCGACGTCGGAATCCATCTTGGCGGTACTATGCGTGATGACCGAAGTAGTAGTGGTAGTTGTGTTGTTGTTGTCGTTGGTGTGGTTGTTGCAGAGAAGTGTCTAAGGGCGAGAGTGCACAGCGGCTGTGCGAGTCTGCAGCCTCCAAGACGCAGCAACGGTTGGTCCCAGGACGACAACAGGAGAGGCGTGCACATTCACAACTTGACGCGGTGGGATTTGCCGCGATCGTGACGGACCAGGCGGACAGATAGAGGGCGGCGATAAAAGACTGATAGAGAGAAAGACCAGCGCAGGAGGGGCTGGGAGGGGGTTCCTGTAACCAAGGGAATTTCGTATTATTGTTTTGTTTTGCGGGTATAGAAAACAAAGTGAAGTAAAGGTGACAACGCGGTTGCAGTGTGGTGCAGTGAGACGTGGTTCCTGCTTGGAAATGTGGAAGGATGAATGCGAGACGAGCAGATCCATGGAGGGGTGGCGCGTCAAAAATGTTCAGGACCCCTCGAGTCCAGACGGGAATGACAGTTGGTTGGACAGACAGTGACAGTTGGTCGCTACAGTGGATGATGGAAAAGTAAACAGCGGCTGATGAGCACTCGGCATCTATCCACTGTGTCTTGCATTTCCAAGTCTCCACCGTCCCATGTCTTGGCGCGACAGTAGCGCGACACGAGACGAACAGGGGCAGCGAGTTCACACCTGGTGACAGATGGCAAGTAAGAGCGCCCCTCACGTGGAGATAAACCTACTACCATAGCCACCAGCTCCATAACTAGCCACACATTTATATTACACCAGCCACAAACACCGTTCGCTGCCTCGACGTCTTGACTCTTGTTGCTTGACCCATAAATGTCTCGGCCACTTGCTTCGCCCAAGTCAATTTCTGTCCATCTCCCAAACGTGTTTCGACAATGACGGTCAAACAAAAGTGCACCCAACCAAATAAACGAGACTCGAGTCTGATATTTTTGTCGGCAAATCACCGTCGACACTCAGCCATTTCCAGGACCTCCAGCTTCCCACCAGTCGTCTCCTCGTCGTCTTCTTTGTATCCAGGGCAACACCTGTTCCTGTGGCTCTGTTACCTCGTCTTGTCCCAAGTTTCTCATCTCTCTCCCCGGGTGCATCATCCATGCTCATCCATGCTCTTCCTACCCATCACTTCTCACACGTTCGTGTCCAATTTCTCAGGACATGTCCCATTCGATGGCGGCCCGCCCACGGTCTCACAAACAACGCGGTGAATGGTTGTGTCCCTCCGTCACAGAAGAGCACAAGAGGCGCAAGTGAGGGAGACGGGCTACGAATCTGCCTTCATCTGATCCATCCAGTCATCCATCTCCCTCTTCCCACCGGCTTCCCATGTCGTCACTGACGGCTCGTTACAGTACACTCAAGACACTCAAACCGTTACTATTCCTGACATACAAGTCTAAGCCCTTTGGTATTTCCCCGAGCCCGAGTGTGGCCATGGTGGATGCTTGGGTCTAGGGGTCGCTTCTGTGATCGCTTCTGTCCCGGAAGCTCAGAAATCACTTTTCATACAAAGCCCCGTCCTGTCTACAGCCTGCCACAGGTATTCAGTCAAGCAGTGTTTTGGGGGCGCACAAGGCCCTCGATATTAATGAAGCTTCGAAGCATGCAAGGTCGTGCCTGGCATAAGGGGCATGCAATGGGCTCCCTGCAGCACGAGGTGGAAAAGGAGAACTTGCTCTTCCGTCGAGCAAGACACTTGTCGGATTCTACACCAGTCCTTCTCTGCCTGACAAGTGTTATGGCATAATGCCCATTTGCATGCTGGGCCCTCATAGGGCGCTCATGGACCTGCCGTGTTGCTTGCCGCTGTCGTCGCCCCCCATGCGTGGGGCTCTTTTGCACGAATATGTGGCGTACGATACTGCACGGAAGCATGTTGTGTTACGACGTCGTGGGCCAGCCCCCGGAGACGGACAGCATCAGAGAGAAAATGCATCTGGCTACTATGTAAGGCATTCAGGGCAGTCAGGGTAGTCAGCTGAGCCATTACAACCCCCATTGCAACCCCCAACACAGGGCGAGCGGGAGACAGGACGGCACGGCGGGATGGGCAGGAAAATGTCCGGGGTCAAATGCGTCGATCCGCAACGGAACACGGCTACATCAGCTTGCTCACGATGCACAGAGTCCTGGACAGAAGGCTTCTATTCCCCTAGGCCTCCTCATGTTCTGCCTTCCCTTCCGTCCTGTCAAAATCCCACGCCGTTCCACAAGGCTCATCTGAAACCGGAGCATGGCCATGAGGTAACAGAAGCCTTTGACGAGAGTTTGTCAGAAAGATGGCCTTCTTGATCAGTCCTCCTGACTACTCATATTTGGAATTTCAGACGCTTGCGACGTGCTGTTGGATCATCGCTAAAGTGGGCTTGGGGGTCGCTTGCTCGGTGGCATCGGTGTAGCCATTTCTGCGAAGCATGAGTCCTGTCATGCTAGACCATGTACATCTCGTCAAGAGGCTCTCACGATTCCCATGTCCAGGTTGGCGGGTGGTCTTGAAAAACTTTGCTCGGCTGCAATTCCCTCCCGAAGCGTATTGTTCTTTGACCTCAGGGGCTGATTTCAATCATCTTCAGCTTTGCCCGGCTTCTATTTGCGGGAACGCATCAGCCACGTCCTCACAAAATCGCCGGCAGTGGCATCCATGGTCAACTTTGAGAGGAGCGCTCCGGCGGGCCGTTGCAGCAATCATGGCTGGTACTTTCACTACCTCCCGTCTCGGAAGCTACCCATCTCAGGCAGGCCAGGATTCTCAAGACAAGGTATCTTTGTCTATCCACTGGGCGCTGGCGAGAAGCGAGCGTTGACTCGAGCAATGCTGTCTGGATGCCACAATCTGTTGTGCTCACCTCTGCGGGCTCACAAGCCCAGCCAAAGGGCTTGGTAGACGCCTTTGCTGTCTACCACATTGCCCCTTCCGGTTAATGCACCCAACAGTCGATTTCACGATTTTTGCGCTACTCACTATCTACTGATACTGCCCGCCCATCAAGTCTTCGGCGCGGACCATCATCGCAAGTTCCCGCTCCTGCAGCTTTCCCCTTCTTGGCTTTTGGCTTGCTAGCACTTGATGCTACGCAACATCAAGCATATCCTCCCTAATTTGGAGGACAGAACACGGACCCCAGAATTCATCAATCCGTACCCCTGGCCATATCTAGCGTCTTCCAATCGGGCTTTTTTCGCTTGTACCAGTTTACAAGGATGGAGCTTGAGTTCGTGGAAGCAAGGGGTATCACTTGTTGCTCCGGATGTTCTAAAATCGCCGTCGACAACGCAACACTGCTTGCCTCTCACTGCAGCGAGTAATCTGCTCAGTCGGTCCAGGCCCAAGCCTAAGCCTGAGTGGTGATGTGAACACAGAGTGCTGATGGGCCTTCCTCGATGCTGACGCGCAAGTCTCTCGCTCCGCTTGCTCTTTGCTAGTGATATGGAAGCCATGACCACACCAGTCCCTCGCAAACGGTTTGTTACTTCGATTGTAATCATACAGCAAGCCTCGTTGCAACTCTCCATGCCGCCTCGCTCATCTCATTTACTTGATAAGCGGGTGAACCATGGTCAAGGGGCCACGTGTGTCGAGTCAAGGATGGATTTTGGGCTGTGATGGATATGCCTGAACGACGGTCAGTCTTTGTTCAACCTTCACCCAGTTACTTTTGCCCGGGCTCGTCGTCCAGCGGTACATCCTGCAGCCATCCGGCACCTTGCCTTGTGACAGAAGCAGTCAACAAACCATTACCCTGCCGGCTTGATCTTTGACCGGTATTTGCGCCCGCCAAACTCGCCTGATGTTTTGCTTTGGTCATGGACATGCTGCTTCACCTCGCTGCGTGTGATCGTTCCCTGTCTTTGGGACCAGTGCCAGTCCTTTGCTCGGTGATATCCGTTCAAACATGACACTACGTCTGCTCGCCGATTCCCCTTTCTCATTCATGTCGAGCCGCTTGGACTCCGGTTGTGGGTCCTCTTCTGTGCCTTGTATGTAACGGCATTATACACACAACAACGCAACATAGTCGGCCACGGCGGTTATGACGGGGTCGTTTGGTTCCTCCGGACGTTCCAAAGCCGAAGTCAGGCCTAGCAAAAGACGTAACGTTGAATCATTCTTCCTTTTGGCAGATGCTACCCAAGTGAGCCACTGTTATTTTTACCGCTACCGGTCCGTCACAGCGATTTGCGTCACTCTGTCGGGCGTTCAAGCTGTGGTTTCAGCGTCACTTGCGCCTGTCAGTAATCATTTTGTGGCTTCACCTCGACCACCAAAAGAGCGGTGGACGAACCAAACGCTATCCTTGCCTCTGAAGTCGACTCCTGGGAACCCCCAGACAAAGGAACTGCACCGAGACTGTCGAGCAACAAGACGGAGAGAAGGAAGCCGTCGGCCGGGGCTGCAGACCGCTGCATGGTGGAAGTCAAGGTAAAAGAGGGCCTTTGGTTCCTTGTCGTGTACAACAAGACACCCAGGCACAGCCAGCTCGCGAGAGTCTGGTGAGCGTTTTGTTGTTTGCGTGTTGACGGGCAATTTGACCTTTTCGCGTCTGACTCCAAATATCAAGCGCCGTCCGAGCTATAACATCCTCAGCCCCATCCCATCTTGTTGCCTCATCCTTTCCTTTTCTCTCATCTCTCTACTCTAAAGTTATTGTTGGCTACAACACATGAGCTGGCATAGCTACATCGACCTGCACATCCTTCCCCATGATTTCGGTAACTTCTTTGCTCAACCCGACGCCGGTTGAGCCTCGTGTGGCTCCAGTTCCATCATCTTCCGACACCTGCTTCTCTCGGCCGGTAGCCTCGAGATCCAGTCCCAGGACGGAGGAACTACCCGATGTCAACTTTCCCCCTTTTGAAGAGGGCCTAGATACGATAGCACTCCAAGAGATTCGCCGGTATCGCGTCACGCCGTTTGGGGAAATTCAACAAAGACCTGAAAATATCCCGTACAATACTGGAAAGAGAAACTTCCAAAGCAGGACTGGCCGAGAGTGTCTAGATGGTATAGATTTCCATCCTCCTCCATGCCCTCAACTACAACCGAAGTGGCAGCTAACATTAGTTTACGTAGTCTTCCAGTACAACTTCCAACGGCCCGGAGACAATACTGAATTCACTGTCCTGTGGGATTACAAAGTCGGCCTCGTTCGTATGACCCATTTCTTCAAGTGCTGTGGATACTCTAAGGTCAGTCCTTCCTTCTATACCTTCGCTTTCAAGGCTCTAACCCCTCTGTGTAGACAACACCTGCGAAGATGTTGAACCAAAATCCAGGGTTAAAGGATATCGCTTATAGCATTACAGGAGGCGCTATCAAAGCACAAGGTACTAATCTGAGAACTCTTTCCTTCCTATCTCTACAATACTGCTCTAATTAGTGATACTAACTGGTCGCAATAGGGTACTGGATGCCATATGCTTGTGCCAAAGCAGTATGCGCAACTTTCTGTTACCAGATCGCCGGAGCACTGATACCCTTGTTTGGGCCCGACTTCCCGTCAGAATGCATCTCGCCTGGCGAGCCACGATACGGCATCATGATCATCAAGCCAGAGCTGATAAGCGATACAACGAGGAAAGCACAAGAGCTGTATCACAGATACGGCAACTGGGGCGGGGGCTGCACTTCATCACCGCCTGCCAGACGTCCGCTTCGGACTGTCTCCTCTCGGCCTCAAGAACGTCACTATCAGCCTTACCCCAACCAAGATCACCGAGACCGCCAACAGCAACAGCAAAGGGTAGGACATTCTAGAAGAGGCTTCTTTGAAGAGAGCTCTTGCGTAGATAATAGGCCGCAGCTGCGTGGTATCTCGGCGCCGATGACACCAGCTAACGAGTGGGTATCACACCCGCCGCGGCCAAGTGCCGGACCTTGTCCTGCTATTTCGATACCGACACACCCCTCTTTCTCGTATCCTGAAAGGACACCTCACCGTTCAGCATGGACAGCGGTAAACCACCAACCCCCAAGCAACTCCCTCGATCGGTATTCACTCAAGCGCCCACTTCCCCCGAGTGAGCCTGACGAGTCGTTATCGCATTCGGATTGGTCACCCCGTAGCCAAGCTCCCAACCCATGGCTTACTGCCATTCCACGCTCTCCTCAGAGAACGTCCTCCTCCCCGTGGACTTCTCAACCAGGCAGCACTAACAGGAGCAGAGCCGGCAGTATCAGCAGCATGACCAGCCAACACCCACAGGGACTGCCATCTCCTTCCTCAATACTCCCCTCACCATCGTCTTCAATGATATCCCTTGCGTCTTCTTCTAACTCTACAAGCCCGAGACTTCAGCTGCCCCCTATCTCAAAACTCTGCTCATTGCCGCTACCTTCTGGTCGGCGAAGGCTTCCTAATGGGCGGCCTTCCCGAGTAGGAGGTGAGGAGACCACCCATGCTCGTGACGAACACACCCGCGGCGTTTATCAATTCTCCGCTGGATACCAAAGAGCACTCACTCCTCCCTCAACAACACCAGTGATGGATTGGAGGAGCCAAAGGAGGCCAGCCCTACAGCACCAGCATGAGCATAAGCACATACAAGACAGTCAACAACCAAGACGGATAGCAGTAGAGGCAAACATGGATGGTGGCGACGAGAACGAAGCACGTCTACAACCACTATCTAGGACTCCGTCCTCGACCTCCATTGTGGCTAACAATGATGCCAACATCAACACAAGCAACAGCAACAGCAACAACATCAATCGTGTTTCTAGTGGTCATATTCGTGATGATGGCCAAACTAGCCTCGCTGCGCGCAAGACAGCGGCTTTGACACTGTTGCATTTGAGGCAGCAAGAGGAAGAAAAGGAGGCTGCTGCTGCTGCTTACTCCTCTACCAAACGAACAGCGTCCCCTTCCTCCTCGCTTTCATCACCCGTCTCTCCCCCGCCTACATCGGGGCAACCATCACCTACGCTGTCGGTTGTGGTTACTACTACCGCTTCGAGAGGGGGTACTACGACTGCTACTACTACTACTACTACTGCTATTACTGATACTACCGAGCCGTCGGCACCACCTCCCTCGCCCAGTAGTCATTACCTGGGTTCACCTAGTTCTATTGCTTCATCTTCTTCTCCTTCTTCAAGTTGTAGTGGTACTAGGGAGAACTCAGTCATTGCAAATGAGAGGCCCAGGTATGATGGGCCAGGTGCTGATGCTGATGGTCCGCGTCACTGCGATGGCGATGCTGATGATGAGGATGATTACGAGCACGAGCAACACAGGAGGAAGAGGAGACGGTTGTTGCTTGTTGGGAGGGCAAAGTCATTCTAAGGGGAGACGCGTGAAGAAAATTGTTTGCATGGGAAGTGGAAAATGTAGCCAGTGATGAAAACGGATCGCTAGAGTGGTGGAAGGGGGTGGATTCTTTTTCTTTGTGTGGGTACGGTTAGGGAGAAACTAGTACTATGAATAACTATCGTCTTTGGATAAGGAGATGGATGGGGAAGACGTTTGGCGAAGCTTGCGTGTCTTGTTTTCTTTGCTTTGCTTTGCTTTGGTGATGTAGTGGGTGCGGCAAACTGACAATTAAGATGTCTGTGCTTGGTTAAGATCGCGGATCACGGACATCCTTTCCGGCTGTGTCGGTTTCCAGGTTTGAATGGATTCTTGACTTTCGCTGCGTTGTTGTTTAGCTTTGAGTTTCGTGGTGGACCGAGCTGTTCGCTATAAGATGCTCCCTTGTTATGAACCGCGGATGCTTTCTTGACCCTGAGTGACAATGCTCACTGGATCTTCAGCTATCTAGAGCTTGCAAAGATCTTACCCAGTGATTCGAACTCATGAATGACACAGCATCGTAACGTGTGGTGAAATATTAGGTACACTTCATGCCCGAAGAAGTCGAGACTCTCCATCTATCAAAGCTCTTTACCACTCAACCACTTGCTCCTCTTCTACTTCTCAAGGGAAAGGTAGAGCTTCCCCCTTCAGCAACCCATTGTATCACTTCGCTTCTGCCTTCATTGTTTCCGCCCACAGTCACTTGACCGCTCGATCGCCTCTGATCAGATCTGTTTGGTTGGTCTCCTTTACTCAACCAAACCAATCCCAACCAGAAGGACAATACCTTAGGTACCTAAGACACACACCCAGTCACAACAGGAGGCAGGGAGGCAGCAGCTGCCACCAGGCCTCTAGGCTATCTGCCTACCGTAGACAGAAGCAAAGCAAATCAAGGCGAGACGAGAGAACCTTGATGGCTCAGATGGACGGTTGGGGGGGTTCAATATGACACCGCGTCAAACATCCCACTCAGCCAATGGGCAGGGCCGATGGAATGAAATGGAACGTAGGTATCCTCGGGCAGAAGGAAGCACAGCCTGGTAGACCTACTGTGTAGGCACAAGGAAGGTAGGAAAGGTTAGGAAGGCACGGCTGCGTTACCCACCTGAATATCTACTGCCTATCGTTCTTGCCTATCGTTTTGTCTAGGTAGGTACCGAGGTACATAGAATGTTACTATGTTTTCATACAGCAATGCACTTGCCTTGACAGAACGAGCACGGTACGTACACTAGAGGTAGTACGGCGGTTGCTCTCCCCAATCTCTCTTCAGTTTATTAGTTTGATCGGTCATGATTCTTTGCTTTTTCTGCCTGATTCATACCGTGACTCTAGGTAGGTTGTTTGTTCATGATTCCCTTCGACACGGTATCTTTACTCAATCATGCCTACCTACCTACCTTCCTGCTCCTGTCACCTCCGTCGGTGTAATCTCCAACACGCCCCGTGCACACTAAACCCCTATGACTCTTCCATCTCACCGTGACACCGTGACTGGAACACCAGACAGCTTTAGCTTACATCTACAACGACAGATCGATCGATAGAGATCGTCTAGTTCACTTGCGTCATTCGAAGTCATTACCAAAAAGAAGTTAGGGCGGGTCGCTTGGTTGAAAGTCTGCGGTGGAACTTCACATCTTGTTTTTCTCTCTTGTTTTCACCTACCTTGCTACCGACTGCCTTCCCATTTACCTTCCAATTTTTCAGCTGCTCCCATTGCTCCCTCTTGCTTTTTCCCCCTTCGATCGGTTGATTTCACGGCGTTATGGAGAAAGGGACTATCTCCGTCACTGCGTTTGCTTGATGACCAAAGGTATGACAAGTAGGACCTGATCGATTCATCGGTAGAGGCCATTGCGATATGAAGATTGGGATAAGAGGCGTTAAAACGGCCTCTTCAAGTAACTTGTCGTGTGACGGTGGTGTGGCGCGAAGCATTGTGGCACTTTTCTCTTGCTAGACTTTGCTACTTGATAGGCATGGATAGGATATTCTGGGTTTGGGCGTTCAGGGATAGGAAGGGATAAAGGAAGGGATTGATGGGCTTGCAGACAGGGGGGGGTGGTCGATGATTATTGCTTGGTGAAGGAAGTGCGAAGAGCTGATCAAGAGTGCTTGATGAAAAACGAAGCAATGATGACTGGAATACGGTCTGCCAAGTGTGGTTTCGCGAGAGGAATTTTTTTTAGATGGCAATAGAAATCAAAGTGCGTACTTAAGAATTGCATGGCGGACAAGGTTATCCCATGACTCTATTTTGCGGGCGACATTGCAACAGCATCATCAACCTGCATGTCTAGGGAACAGCCAATCTATCCAGTCCCCAGTCAGATGCATCCCTCCATTCAGCTACCTTGGGTATCATAACTCCTTTTTTTTTTCCCTTGCCCTCCCTCCTCCGTTTATCCTACCTCCCACTCCCGTCACTTCAACTTCTTCTCCCCCGCCTTCTTCTCCTTCCACTCCCTAATCCACCCCTCCGCCTTCTCCCCCTTCGGCACCACAAACACTCTAACCAACTCATCCACTACCTCCGTCTTCCCACTGCTCAACACCCTCAACAAGCTCGCGTTTTGCGGCACCCTAATCAGCCCGCCACTCACACTCTCCATATAACACTCCACCTTGTCGGGTCTATCATACTCCCCCTCCTCATCCCACGGCATGTCCGGCAGTATATACTCCAAATGCTGCCCCACGCTCTCCGTCTCCCTAAACTCCTTGATGAAATCACTTTCCAGCTTCAAAGGGTAAAGAAGCATCAGCGGAAAACTCAGCTCCGATTGAGGGTCGAGCGGATCAGGCACAAGCTTAATGCAAGCATCCTCCATCTCCGGCGGGTCATCAGTCGTGCGGGTCTTGATACCGCGGGCTTCGAGCGCCGCCTTTTTCAGGGTCTTCTTGCGCCGTTCTTTTTCGAGACGGGCCTCCTCGGCCCGCTGCTTGCGCGTGATCTCCTCGTTCTTGGCGATCAGGTCGCGGGCGAGCTGCTTGAGGGCGGCGTTGTCAGGGTCGATCTCGAGACCGCGCGAGCAGGCGTCGTCGGCTTCGGCGATCTTGGAGACCGACAACAAAGCGCGGCCGGAGCGGTACAGGGCTTTGAGGTTGGATGGGTTGAGACGGAGCGCGGCGGCGCAGTCGAGCGTGCAGGAGCGGTAGTTGGCGAGCGACAAATGGCAGGCGGCGCGGTTGCAGTAGAGCGTTTCGAGGAGGGCGGATTCTTGCTTTATGGTCTTCTCTTCGCTTAGTTCGTCCTTCTTTTCCTCCTCTTTACCTTCTGCTGCTTCAGCGATAGGCATCTCAGCCTTGACATTCTCCAAATCCGCCTCCATCTTCGCCTTGGCGTCACCCTCAGCCCGGGCCTTATGCGCCTCCTCCTCCCGCTTCCGCTTCTCCTCTTCGACTTTCGCCTTGAAGGCCGGATCCCGCCTTTCCCTGTCGGCCTTCACCAAAACTTGGATGCCCTTGCCGTAAAACTCCTTGGCGTCCTTCCACTGCTTGGCCTTGAAGCACTCGTTGCCCTGCTCCTTGAAGTTCTGCGCGTTCTCGAGCGGCGTGCCCTCGTACGCGAGCGCCTGCAGGGCCGCGAGCTCCTCGTTGCCTTCGTCGGAAGGAAGAGAGGTCATGAAGAGGGGGTGCTTGTTCATCTCCTCGAATGTCTCTTGGACTGTCATGGGCTTGGCGTTGGCGGCGCTGGCGGCGAGCGCACCGGGGGGAAGGTTGCCGAAGAGGGCGGAGAGGTCGGCGCCGGGCGGGGGCGGAGCTGGGCCGATGACGGCCGGAGCTGATGACTCGGAGGCGCCATTGTCGGTGGAAATGGTGAGGGACTCGGCGGATTTTGTGACGTCTTCCATGCTGGGCGTTGGTTGTGTTGTTGGGTTGTGGTTAGGTTGTGGTAAGGTGAGACTCCCGCTCGCTCACTCGGTCGTTGAGTTTGGACCTTTCCGTTGCTAAATGTCGAAAATGACGTAGCCTCTCAAAATGAACTCGGAGTTGTGACGAGAAGAATTCAGAAAAGCCACAAGTTCTGTATATAGCTTGTAAAATCTTCGAAATACCCGTCCAAAGATAGAATTAAGTATTTTTTGTCAGAAGTCGAATAAGCACCGAAATAAAGGCTCAGTGACATTCTTCGGGCTTCTTCAGGACTTCTGCTCCGGGGAAACTTCTAAGTGGGGCCGGTGGAAACATTTTTCCCGCAGCGGGGCCGGCTCCGATGTGAGGCAAACTGGGGCAAACGGCCCGGAGCTGCGGGAGCGGGGCACCAAATCGGAACCGGTATGGAGCAGCAGCAACGATGAGACGTCTTCCATTTCCATGGTCCGGAGATTGTATCAACGAGCTCGCAAAAGTGAAGAAAGAAGCGATCAAAAAGGCAGAGAGAAAGCATACACAGATGGTAGGTAGGACGGCGTGGAAACATGCACAAAAGAAAAATTTACTTTGATCCGACTGAGGCTCGATCTCAGGACCTTCAGTGTGTTAGACTGACGTGATAACCAACTACACCATCGGACCGTGTTATTGTTGGAATTAGATTGAGAAGCAAACTTTTATCAACCTAGTCTTCAAACTGCGCTATTTGACACACTTTTCAGATGATGCCTTGTCTACCACAGAAAGGAAAAAGTAGTAAGAACATTCCATGGTCGACTTTTGAGGACACATGGATGGCAGCTGTTAGTGAAATGCTAGCGGGCATTTGAATACTTAACAGTTAATACTAAAGTGTATACCGCGTTATAGATTTCCAAGCGTTTTAAACTCGTGTACTACCTGTGACTCCCTCGGCTGTCCTCGAAGCGCATGAACAAACATAAAACGGTGATTGAGAGAAAAATAAGTGTGTATAAAGCTGCAAGAACTAATGCCCCAGTGGTCAGCTATGTCAGGCATGTAACGTTTCTGACATTCTCCATGACTGAACCGCTTGGTGTGATCAAGGACTTCAAACCTGTGATCTTGTCTGTCCAGTGTGAAAATAGCACCGCAAAAGAAATTAAGATCAAACCATCTCATCCCGGTTTCATGCAGCGGCATGTTGCGAACTTTGCACTTCCATAAC
>RAOM01000187.1:0-26108 GCA_009805225.1 Neurospora sp. LNF1-1 | reverse complement strand
CAGGGGGGGTGGGGGGGGGGGGGGGGACGTAAAGAGTAGGAAGAGTATAGGGGATTAGGGGGACCCTTATGGAAGCCTATTGCTCGAGTGGAAGCGTTTCTTTGCCTATCTGAAGGTGAAGCTCCTATCTATAAAGAAATCTACAACGAGGGTGGTTAATAGAGGTGGCCACCCCTATCCGCTTAAGACTTTTCTGAGTTTATCTACCCGCGTGGACGGAAAGGCGGAATCGATGTCGTATATCGTAATAATCCCGTGTAGTCCGAGTCGGTTGGCTCCCTCTGCGTCGTATACTAGTGCTATGACTAGGTCTGTAGCTGTCACGAACTTAAGCGAGTGCACGGAATAACCAGGCCCTCGGGAACACAGACTGACGGAAGAAGCTAGGCTGTGCGACCCTGGGCCAGGGTAAGCACAGATGGACAGAGCTCACGAACAACAAAGTGAGCCAGGACTATGGTGGTGAGCCAGGACCACCAAAACTACGGAACAGCATCAGGAGCATGCGGTATAAGAGGACGACTGGAGAACTCAGATTGTCAGATAGTTCGACAGTAGTCAATTGATCACTATCACCGAGACCAGTATTACGCAAGCATACTTGTTGTGAACCTTTTGGCTTCACCGAACAGCACTGATAGTTCTTACCTTCAGCTATCCTACTTAGGCAGATCAGACTGCCGTTCGTCACAGTAGCGGACCGGGTTGGGATTGTTCCCGCCGTATCCCTAGGAATCAGTTCAGCGTTGAGGGCAATCGCGGTTATTCTCCTAGCGACTAAGCGTTCGATACCTTTACCTATCGTCGATAGTAGGGCGATGGGTCTCCAGCCTTTTTAGCTGTGCGGGTCCCTGCCTAGTTTCGATAGCGTAACCACCCGGGCTCTTTTGAACGCCGCGGGGAATTTCCCTATTGCGAGTGTAGCGTATATAATAGCACGGACAATAGGGAGGATCGGTTCCTACGCGTCCTTGAGGATATTTAACGTAATATTATCTAGTCCCGGGGTATTAGAGCCGCACCTAAGGAGCGCCTCGCGGATCTCCTCGTCCAATAGCATGTCTAAGACCTATTATGCGATGTCCTATAGGAATGTCGGGCCTTAGTATTGGTATAGTGGAAGGGGCTCTTCTCCCGCTGGGCGGAAAGCTGCGTTGGCTAGGTATATCGCGATGTCTTCTAAGTCCGTCCGTATTAAACGTAAAGTCTAAGGTTAATTAACTATTCGCGTGCCTATATGTCGGTATACCTGGAGTATTTAGAAGGTTGAGACCCTATATTACTATAAACTCCTGGAGTTTATTACCTCGTCCCGAATTGCGGAATTGAGGGTCCTAAGAGGAGTAGTATACATTAAAATCGCTACCTACTAAGGCGGGTTGGATTTAGAGCGTCGGTAGGTATTCTCTAGCGGGTTCTACCTATTTATTTTACGGGTGCCAATATATACATATAATATTAACGCCGTTAACCGTTGCCGTAGCAGTATATACTCGGGGGGTGAGCGGCATTAGGAAGTTATATATTTTGGCGATATATATCGCCGCTCTTATTTCTCGGCTATTGTAGCCGATTATATAGTAGCCGGAGTACTTACGGATTCTACCCTAGGTCATAGCGGGTTCTTATATATAGATCACCGGGGTCCGGCTAGTAATTGCCTATTCGAAGATACCGTTAATATTCGCTAGGGACTTTTGGACGTTAATAGATATAATTTTAAGCCCCTCTATTATTAAGATAGGGGGTCGGGGCTTATTTCTCTATCGCCCTATTTACCCTCGGGGGGGAGGGGGGCGACTACTAGGGGTTCTAGGGGCGGCGGGGGGTGTATTAGGTATTACCGGGAAGCGGCTTCTAGGGATGCCGCCCTAGATCTCGGAGGGCCGTCTATCCTCCCCGCGGCCTATAGTTATAGCCCTAGTATAGGGGCCGGTTAGCTAAAAGTGAAGGGTTTATCGTCTGTCTTTTCTTTCGCCTCTTCCTATATTTGGAAGCGTCGTCTATTACTATCGCGCTAGGCCTTAAACTTGGCTTCGGCTATATTCAGGCTTATAGCCGGTCCCTGCGGCCTGGCCGGGACGGGCGGTAGGGATGGGGTTCGGGGCGGCGGGGGGGAATCCTCCAATGTCGTATCCCCGTCGTCATCGATCGTAATCGCCGGGCTAGCCTCCCTTCCGAAGTCTCCCTCGGACTTCTCTCCGTCCGTCTTCTCTTAGTTTGCTATTCTAATCGCGTTGCTTCTAGTGAGTCCGGCCGGTTCTTTTTCCTTTTTTAGGTCCCATATAGCAGCCTTGTACGCGGCTTTTCCGGCCTTCCGGGCCCCCGTCCGTTATTCGGCGGTGGGTTTCTTAACGTATCCGTCCTTAACCTTCGGGAAGACGGGGCACTCGGCGTGTCCTAGCTTTTCGGGGCCAAGGCAGTTGGGGTATTAGGGGATAGGTTTGTACGTATCCCTATAGGAGCTCTTTAGTATACTACAGTCCCTACAAGCCGAGGCAAAGGTGCACTTGGTTGTATTGTAGGGGCTAAAGTACCTATCGTATATATATATACGAGGGTTGCACTCTATTAACCGGGCGGGTTCCAACCCGAAGATACGGAAGGGTTGGGTCTTCTTATTAAGGATTACAATATAATCCCCGGCTTTCTTTCCCTTAATGATCCTGGGGGCCTGCTTCGTAGCGGCTTGGATTTCCTAAGCGATGAGTAGTTCCGTATCTCGGGCGCCGTTATGGGCGAAGAATTTGAGTGGCACTCCGGCTAGGTAGTACGAAACCGTGTCGACCTTCGGTTCGATCTAGCAATGTAGGATTCCCTTACTAAGTTCAATAAGGAGGTAGCGTTCCTAATTTGGTTATTTCGATACAAAATCCTAATTGTACCGGGTATACCTTTCGGATTTATTGTCGGGGGATTTTAATTTCCTCGGTAACGTAGGAGATAATTCCTTCGGGCGTCGCTTTCCGAAGTTCCGCGTCCTATACGAATCTAAGGAAGGTTTTATAGCTCTTTTTTGTAGGCGGACGGGGTGGGGTGGGTAGGGTTAGCGGTAGGAGTCGGGCTAGTAACTTTAGCCTTCTTATTATTCTTCTTTAATTTAACTTCCTATTAGGCGGTCTGTTTTATAGCGTCCTTAGCGGGCGCTTACGGCGTTTTTTTAATTGGCTGGGATAGGGTCGGGTTGAAGGGTAGATAGGGATACGTCTAGGGTAATCGATATAACTAATAAGGTCGGAATCTTCCGCTAACGCTTGGCCGAGGGTCCTAGTTAGCTAGGTTGGTTAGACGCCGTTGGGTAGGCGGGAGGGGGAGTCGTTCTGCTAGAGGTATCAATATAAAAGAATAAGCTAAGGAGGGAGTGAAGCTATTCTCGGAGGGGGGCGGCCACCTTCCTTTGTACGGGCGTCTTGAGGGCTTCGTAAGCTTTATCGATAGCCTCAATAAAGTTTTCGGCGACCTAGAGTCGCGTTTGGAGCTCCTGGATGAGCTCCTCGTTGGCTTTCCGTAGGGTGGCTACGATATTGTCCTTAAAGGGCGCCATCGTGGCCGAATTGTCGAGAGTTCGGGCCCGGGGCCCTCCTCGCCGTGGGAGGAAGTCGTRATGACTGTGTTGGTGTTTTGGCGACGATTCAGGATACCCAGTCCTGATTGGTTTACTTCCGAAAGGAGCCCTCTAATTGGCCGGAGCCAATTCAGAAAAATATTTTTCGGGAGAAGGTGGCCGCGACGCTATACAAATGCTATATACCGCGTTACGAAGGGTAACGGAATTATATAGACGAGTAGCCGAATTGGGCTTTAAGGTAGACTATAGGAAGATAAAGACACTCTACCTACTACTACGAAGTAAAGACGCAAAGAAAATCTAGCGGAACCTAGCTAATATTACTATTAATACCCCTCTCGGGCCGATTCGGCCTTAGAAGGAGATGCGATAGTTGGGGGTACACCTAGATACTAAACTCTCACTCGCTATATAGGTCCGGAGACGTATACGCAAAGCAATAGCGGTAATAGGGTTATTAGCAAGAATTAATTAGGTCTCCCAAAGCCTTACCCTACGCTCGGCTAAATAATTCTTTATTACCTATTTTATACCGATACTAATATACGGGATAGCGGCGCTATTCCCCAAATATATTACACACAGGAGGAAGGATAACCTAATATCTACTAATATTAAATCTACCTTATATAAATTGGAGATAGTAATATTAAAGGCATTTAAAAAGACTATACCGATTTAGCGTATAGTACTTAAGCAAGTCCCTTTCTAGCTAGCCGGCATAGTACCGCCGGAGATTATAGGAAGGGAGATAACGAAAGCGGCCGCGAAATTATATATATTCCCGGGCAACTACCCGCTTATGTAAGGATTGAGGAAACCCCCCCTAAGGGGGTAGTCTAAATTATACGCCTTCGTAGAATTACAATTCCCACCGGAGGAACCGCTAGGCGAGCTATAGCGCCCCCGACTACCGGCCCTCCGCGGCTAGCTCGCCCTCGGCGCCGAAGGACAGATACGCCGCCCCGGACAGTGGACACTACTACCCGAGGCCGATCTAAACCTATACTAGGCCGATAATAAGCCCCTAAACCTCGCAGACCAGCCTTAGTATAAAAATAACAACTCCTACCTCGGTCTATTGCGTAAGTACCTAGCGAAATAGATCCGGGGACGGATAGGCAATTGGGTCTTCTACTCCTACTACGACTATTTTAATTACCCCCCAAAGACGTTCCGATACTATACGTACGGAGCACCGCGCGAGAAAGGACATTTCTTCGTCTACTTACTAATTATATACCGCAACCCAAACGCGGTAGAGGATACGCCGAAAGCTTTCGGCACTAGCTACGTAACGTTTTTCGCAAGAGTATAAGCCCTTAAGGACAAGGGATATATATATATCCGGGTTCTTTAAGGAGGAAGATATAAAGCGATGAGGATAGTACGCGCTGAGACCCCTAATCCGGACGACGAGCCACTGCTATATATAAAGGTACACGCTCTCCCGGGATTAGGAGGCCTGGAATGAGGGTGGGACAAGGCCACACCGAAGAAAATTAGGGTTTTCAGCCCACGGCCACGCGAGCGCCTAGCCTAAGAGGCTTTTTCCCCGCACCAATGTACCTATGCCCAACCGCCGTCGCGGGCACGACTTATTATCTAGTATTAGTAGAACGTAGTCGTAAAATACATTTATTCATTCATTCATTATAATCGCTTATTATACTCTACTTACCCAGTATACTGCTTATTGCTCGTATACTAGGCTCCGCGTACCTATTTGCCCGTGATGGCTAGCTCCTCGACGCTCGTAGCTAATAATATTTCGAAATAGCCGTCTTTGAAATAAGCGGGGTCGATTAATTTATAATTTTTAACTCTTAAGCGATAGTCTTTATATAAGCCATGCTCGGCGCGCAGTGTCACTGCGGGGATAGCTATATCTCCCCTTATAAAATTACGCGCGCAGTGTCATAGTAATCCCTAACCCTATAATATTCCTTCTAGTATTGAATATCCCTGTAGCGTTCCAGTAATAGCTAGTCCCGTAATTTTGTAATATTTTTTTTATATTGAGAGTTCTATGCCAATTGAAACATGCAAAGTGGAATCCAAATTATATTTAATTACCTAGTTACCTAATTAGCTCTTACACCTTCTCCCGACAAATATTTTTCTAAACTGGCTCCGGCCAATTAGAAGCCGTCTTTCGAGAGTAAATTAATTAGGATTGGGTATCCTAGCTCGTCGTCTTAATACTAATACAATTATTACGACTTTCTATTACCGCAAGAAGGGCTCCGAGCTTAATATCTCGACAAAATCGGCTACGATAGCGCCCTTTAAGGATAATATTATAACTACCCTACGCAAAGTTAACGAGGAGCTTATCTAAGAACTCTAAGCGCGATTTAATATCGCCGAAATTACTATCGAAGTTATCGATAAAGTATACAAAGGCTTCAAAACCGCCGTATAACGAAAGGCGGCCGCCCCCCTCCGAATAGAGCTCTATTCGCTCCTCTTCTCCTTTTTCAATATTAATAAAATAGAATAACCCCCCCCCCCCGGCTTACCTAGTTATAATTATTATAATTAATTAATTAGGGCCTTCGGTTAAACGCTATTAAAAGGACCCGACCCTATTAATTATAGCGTTGGCCCTATATATTAATTAACCAAATTTATAAATAACCCTATTTACTCTTTACTGCCGACCTTATCCCGGCTAATTAAAAGAAGTTATAAACGTTCGGCGAAGACGCTATAAAATAAATTATTTAATAAGAGGTTAAATTAAAAAAGAATAATAAGAAAGCTAAAATTATTAATTTAATTCTTATCACCAAACTTATTTACTTTACCCTCTCCGTTTAAAAAGAGAATTATAAATCCTTCTTTAGATTTATATAGGACGTAGAACTTCGGAAAGCGACGTTTAAAGGAATTATCTCTTATATTATAGAAGAAGTAAAATTCCTTCGCTAATATTTACCCTATCTAATTAAATTTTGATATTGAAGAGGTCAAGCCGGACTAACAATAATTCCTTGTAGACCTTAATAAAGATATTCCCTAATACGTTATTAAACCCGAAATTAATATAGTTTCTTATTACTTAGCTAGCGTCCTACTCAAATTCTATATTTATAACGGCGCTCGAAATATAGAGCTACTTTTTGTATAAGAAATTTAGGCCGCTATAAAATAGAACGTTAAAATTATTAACGGGAAGAAGGTTCAGGATTATATTATAATTTTTAATAAGAAAACCCAACCCTTCCGTATCTTCAGTTCCGAATTAGCCCGGTTAATAGAACGTAACCTACGTATATATATATATATATATAATAGGTATTTCGGACCCTACTATATAATTAAATATACTTTCACCTCGGTTTATAAAAATTATAATATACCGAAGGCCTCCTATGAGGATATATATAAACCTATCCTTTAGTGCCCTAATTACTTCGGCCCGAAAAGACTAGGATATTCTAATTACCCTATTTTCTTTAAAACGAAGGACGGATACGTTAAGAAATTAATAATTAAATAACGGATAAACATCTAGAAAATTAGAAAGGCCGTATATAAAGCCGTTATACGAGAGTTTAAATAAAGGTTACAACCGACTGGACTTATTAGGAATAACGTAGTTAGAATAATAAATTAGGAGAGGCTGAATAGAGTGGAGGCGAAAGGGAGCGTTAGAAAAGAGGAGGCTCCGACTACGATTATAATCGAAAATAACGGAGATATAATATTAGAGGATTTACCTCTGCCCCCCGACTACCTTATATAACCCCCCTAAATTCCAACCCTACCCCCTAAGCCTTAAGGACTACCTTTTAGCCCGAATGTATTTAATAGGAAGGCTATAATTTAGAGAGAAGGCCGCACGTAACGCTTCCGATAGGAAAAGGTAAAAGAAAGGATAATAAACTACTTATTTACTTTTAAATAACTAACCTCCCATATTGCCGTAAGGAGCCGGGAAGAAATATAATAGAGCGGAATAAGACGGCCGTCCGAAATTTAGAATAATATCCCTAGAGGCCGCTTCCTAGTAACGCTTAATATACCCCCCCCTCCTTCCCCCTAGAACTCCTAGTAGACGCCCACCTCCCCCTTTAGAAAACGAGAAGGGCGATAAATAATTAAATTCCGACCCCCTATCCTAATAATAGAGGGACTTAAAATCATATTTATTAACGTCTAAAAGTCCCTAGCGAATATTAATAGTATTTTTAAATAGGTAATTATAAGCCGGAGCCTAGTAGTTTATATATAGGAACCCGCTATAACCTAAAGTAACATTTATAAATACCCTGGCTACTATATAATCGGCTACAACGACCGAGAGATAAAGGCGGTAATTTATATCGCTAAAACGTACGAATTTATAATGCCCCTTACCCTCTAAATATATACTATTATAATAACCGTTAACGGCGCTAGTATTATATATATATATATATTAATTTTTATAAAATAAATAAGTAGAGCCCGCTAAGGAATACCTACCAACGCTCTAAATTTAATATATTTTAGTAATAAGCGACTTTAACGTATATTACTCCTTTTAGACCCCTAATTCCGCAATTTAGGACGAGGCGACGAATTCGAAGAATTTACAACAATATAAGGCTTTAACCTCTTAAATATACTAAATATATTTATCTATAAATATACGAATGGATATTTAATTTTAAATTTCGGTTTTAGCGTAAAGAGAGCCTATATAAGAGTAGGTGCGTAGGTTTCGGATTATTATAAATTGATTATTATAATCCCGGCTAATAAGAATACGCTTCTCTGAAAGAAATATATACTCCTACCTTTATACGTAGAGGAAGTATATTAAGCCCTAATAAAACGGCTCTTAAGGATAATTTTAATTCTATAATCCTTCAGAATTCGCATAGTCGTTTACAAATACCTTCGAAGGTATAATTAAAGAATACTCTATTATATTCGGCGGAAAACCTAAGAGTATACTATAGTAAAACGAGTATTTAGTAAAGGTAAAGGACGATAATCCTATAATTTATTATAAAGCTTATAAACGCGAACGAACTTTTATTGCGAGAAAATAAACGTTATAAAGACCCTTAAGGAATTAGGTAATATATTCCGATAGAGAAAAAACCCTTTAAATAATAGACCTACTCTAATTAGTATATAAAATAGAAGATTAATAGATTTGGAGGATATTATAATATACTTAATTAATATAGCCTTCCGCCTAGCGGGAGAGGAGACCCTCCAACTATACTAATATTAAGGCTTAATATTCCTATAAAATATTATATAATAAGTCTTGGACGCGCTATTAAACGAAGAGATCCACGAAGTATTCTTTAAGTACGGCTCTAAGACCCCGGGATTAGACGGTATTATACTAAGTATTTTCAAAGACGCGTAAGAGCTAACCCTCCCCACTATCCGCGCTATTATATACGCTACGTTCGTAATAGGGAAATTCCCTATAGCGTTTAAGAGAGCTTAAGTAGTTACGCTATCGAAATTAAATAGGGACCCGTATAATTATAAAGGTTAGAGATTTATCGCTTTACTATCGACGATAAATAAAGGTATTAAACGCTTAGTCGCTAGGAGAATAACCGCAAACGCCTTTAACGTAGAGTTAATCCTTAGAGATATAGCGGGAATAGTTCTAACCTAATTCGCTATAGACCTAATTATAATACGAATATATATTGTAAAGAGAGCCAACCGATTCGGGCTATATAGGATTATTATAATATATAATATCGACTCCGCCTTCCTTTCTATATAAATAAATAAATTCGGGGAAGTTTTAAACGAATAAAGGTAGTCGCTCCTGTTAATTACCCTTATTATAGATTTCTATGTAAATAGGAGCTTTACCTTCAAATAGGTAAAAAGACGCTTCTATTCGAATAATAAATTGCTATAAGGGTTCTCTTAATCCCTTATATTCTTCCTACCCTTTATATCCTCCCTTAAAAGATATTAAGGGCTAGCCTTTTTGTACGTAAACGATATTATTTATTTTATAGTAGGCTGTAACGCTATATAAATATTATATATTATATTATAGAGAGTTACGGACCTATACCGACACGTATTCGATTTAAGCTTTAAAATAGACTATAGAAAGATAGAAGCGCTCTACCTCCTATAATAAGGCAAAAAGGCAAAGAAGATTTAATAGAACTTGGTTAATATTATTATTAATACTTTATCCGGATTAATATAGCCTTAGAAGGAGATACGCTAGTTAGGAGTATATTTAAACGCTAAACTCTTATTCGCTATATAAATCCGGAAATATATACCCAAAGCGATAGCGGTAATAGGATTATTAGTAAGAATTAACTAGGTTTTATAAAGCATTATCCTACGCTCGGCTAAATAATTATTTATAATCTATTTTATATCGATATTAATATAGGGAATACCGGCGCTATTCCCCGGGTATACTAAACCCAGAGGGAAAGGCAACCCGGTATCTATTAATATTAAATCGGCTTTGTACGAATTAGAAATAGCAATTTCAAAAGTATTTAGGAAGATTATACTAATTTAATGTATAATATTTAAATAAATACCCTTCTAATTAACCGGCATCGCCCCGTCGGAAATTATAGGGAGGGAGACGGCGAAGACGGCCGCTAGACTCTATATATTACCGGGTATATACCTATTTATATAAAGATTGAGAAAATCCCCTTTAAGGGGGTAGTTTAGACTATACGCCCTTACGGAATTATAATTCCCGCCGGAGATACCCCTAAACGAAATATAGCTCCCCCGCTTACCAGCCTTCCGGAATTAGCTCGCCCCCGGCGCCGAGAAATAAATATACCGCCCCGGATAGTAGATATTTTGTGGTGGGGCCTATCCCACCTTCCTGCCATTCATTCACTGGCCTTGTTATGTGGGTCCATGAGCCCACACTACCATTGTATTTTAGCCCTCCACATTTCTTTTCCTTTCTTGTCTTCTTAGCTTAACACAATAAACACACTTCTTGTGCCCACAAATCCAAAAGATCCACCTTTTTATAGACCTAAAGACCTTCCAGCAAGAGCTATTCCTCAAAATAATTTCAATATAAGCAAGACCTTCCAAGCAGCTAAAAAGGAGGAGACTTCCTCGGCGGACAGTATCACTTTCCTCCGCGRGCAGTRCYATAGTAATCCCTAACCCTATAATATTTTTCATAGTGCTTACAGTTCTAGTAGTATTGAAAATCGATATCTTATAATAATATATTAATATTGAGGTTATTATTATTAGAAGTAGTAAACTATATAGAGAAAATTCAAACATTCATCTTCTAACTACCTAACTACCTAACTACCTTACTTATTTACTTCTATTCCCCTTTACTCTCTTAACTTCCTTTCGAGGGTTTGATAGTCCTCCCGCTTCTAATTACCACTGCAAGTACTAACAAACGTACTATAATACGTTTCTTACAGGGAAGCTATTCGTTAAAGCTCGGAGGAATAAAGGATCGCTTAAGGGCGTAGCAACTTAAAAGTTAAAGGTAGGGTCGTTTTTAAAGTAAAAGGATTTAACAAGGAGGCTCTAAGTAATCCTTCTAATACTTGCACCTCAATAGCAGAACCTGTAGCAAAAACTTTACTAGCTTCGTCTCCCGTATTAACTTCGTCGATTATTTCCTAGCGAAATTAACACCGGCGGAGCGATAGCTTTAGTATTTAACTACTCTTTGCCCCCTTCTCTACTCCCTTCTTTACCTCCTTCTTTACTCCCTTCTTTACTCCCTTATTTTTACCCTTCTTTCTTACCTTCCCCTCCCCCTTGCCTTTTATAGTATTAGGGATTTACTAGTTTTGCGGTAACTCTACCGTACCGTTCTTAGGCCGCCCCCTAATTCTATTAGTAATTCTAGAGTCCTTAACACGTAAATATAAATTACATTCACTCTAATACCGTATTAATAAAATCTAATAGCTAAAGAAAATAGGGGTAAAGAAAATATATATACTATTAGCACCCGGATATAATAGCGATAATAAATCTCCCAACGGCCAAACTAACTTTCAATCTTAAATTTTATTAAAATCTTATAACAATAAGGGATACTATACTACTTTGAAACGGTATAGTAACACTCCCCCAACTCCTATACTAGTCTCTTTCCTAAAGGCATTCCAAACTAAGCAATACGTAACTAACGACGAATAAAATCAAAACCACAATATATAACCCGCTAGGGTAAATCTCCCAACACCTCCATTCCTAGCCCAATAAACTCGCCTCATATCTTTATATCTTAATTAGCAATATCCTTAGCCTATTCATTACACTCCCTTTAAACTATAACGTAAATAGAAGAGATTAAAGTAAAGAAATCCGTCTTTCCGTTAACTAGAAATTCCTTTATTTAATAATTAATCAATTCGTTAAGGGATGTAACTATTAACTTAAGATTATAATACTAGCAAGTATAGTAACGCGCCCACTAGTAGCAGTATTATATATACGTATCCTCTAAATATAATAATATCTTCTATTAATGAATAAAATCTATAATTAATTACTTCTATCGCTATACGAATATAGCTTCGTTAAATATAAAGACCACTATCTTCCAAAATTTAAAAAAACTACGATAAATATATTCAATAGCTTTCTAGTAGCTTAGAGTTCCAACTGCCGTTTATAATATCGTCATATTAATTTAATTACAAATAACCGGCTCCCCCTTATCCTCGCTACTAGAATCGCTATCCTTACCGTCGGCCCGCTTCCACTTCTTCTTTACCTACAATAAAACGTTACAATTAATATAAAAAATACAAATCTATTACTAAGCGTTTAAAAATACCGCCTACCAAAACCGTCTTCAACTAATTATTAAAATATATAATAATGACCTTTAATTGAATTACCCTCGCTTTAATATATAATTTCTCAAATACGCCAACCAACTAAATAAAGCTATCAACCCCTCTCATTATCGATCAAACCGAACGTAGCAGAATAAATAAAATAAGTATTCATTATACCAATAATAATGGTAAAGGGGTAACTATACCGGTTAATCTTATAAATATTATCTATACCTAAACACTCTAGATAATTCCTCTATTACTCGAAATAGAATTTGCAAAACTATATAGTATTATATAGGCAATTAAAGTCGTCTTTAACCCACTTAACAATTTAAGCGGTACTAAACTCATCGAAATATTTAATAATAATAGTAGTAACCTTATAATTATAGCGCTATAGCTTTCTAATACGCTAACGCTAATTATCGATATCCTTATATATAAAAGTAATAATTTTAAATTCGTATTCAATAATAATTAAAATATTTCGTAATTGAATATCGGGTTAATAAAATAAAGTAGCCACTCTTCTATAAACTTTATTAATCCTTTTATAGAATTGTAAGTAAACAAAATTATATAAAAAGCCTCAATAATTATAAATATAATATTTAAAATCTGTAAACGGCCAATAAATCTATTACTAATTATTTTTCTAATGGGCAATTACTACCCCAAACCATTAATAACCACATTTACAACTTCTTATCTTTCTAAATTTAGTAATAAAAGGACGAAGTTAACTATAGCAATTGCACTTTACATAATAGTACATTAGCTAATTATTTTAATAAGTTATAACCTATATACGGTTAAAAGCTACGCTAAAACGGCGCCCCTGTACATTGAAGGCATCTTATACAATTTATATAAACGGAAGAGGGTTGGGTATAATATCTTTGATTATTAGGTTAAGTATCTCCTCTTCGTTAGAGGTAAAGCTCGCCCCTTCGTCGTCCCTAGAGCTATTCATTATAGAATTATTATTATTAGATAGATTATTATCGTATTAAATAAAAGTATAAGTAGGGGTAAACGCAACTACAGCTACAGGAGCGGGAGTGGGAGTAGGAGTAGGAGAGGTAAGTACGAATTTATCTCTACTAATTATATAATAGGAGCTAAAATCGCTACTGACTTCGATAATTAATATACTATTAAGCAAAAGGGGTTACTACATAGGCCAATACATCACAGCGAGCACACTAACGTTGAAATTATATTGATACGACTAATTTTAATAAAATTATAGTAATTATATAGTTAGGCTTGTACAGAATTACTAATTTCGCACGTCTGCGTTAATCGTACAAAATCGCGCAGTTGTAGCCTCACGATAGTTACAACGCTCAAATCGATAAACTCAACGTATTAAATTACATTCTATTAGGGTTAGGGATTACTATRGYACTGCYCGCGGAGGAAAGTGACACTGYCCGCCGAGGGACTCTTAAAAGGAGGATAAAATAGAAAAATATCCCCAATACAAAGAAAAATAGTTCTAAATATATATTCTCAATAACTATTGCCGCACATATTATAACCGCAATTTCTTTAGTGCCGAAAGTAATTTCGATTTCGATAATATACCCGACTTTTTACTAATACTTAACCAAATCGAAGAACAACTTATTGCTCGGGTACATATCTTTATTCGATGTTTGGGTCGTTAAAGGATCCTAGTATAAATATTCCGGCTATATTATCAACTTCTTTCGTAATATTATTTATATCTATTACTAATTACCCTTATTACCCCGCAATTTCAATATTATTATCCTTCAACTTTGTAGAGCTAGGGATAAACCCCGTATTACTAGAAGAATTAGACAAACTATAATAATCAACCCAAATAACCTTTGTATTTAGTTCGACTTCCTAAAGGAAAACTATCCTAGATATTGAAATATGAAAATTATTAAAGTTCGGTTTAAAGAATTAATAAACCTTCCTAACGGCAATGTATATAACGGATGGGTAGTATATGAAATCGACCCTAATAACTTCCCGGATAACCAGGATTTTAATTTAAATAAAAAGGGTAATACAAATAGTAATACCCATGATAAAAAGAATAAGGACAATACTTTTAACCGTAAAATCGCCGCTCTCCCTAACCTTATAGCTAATTAGGTAGATATAGAATAACTTCGTTAATAATTATAAGGAGAGGAACCTATATAAGCCCCGGTCCCGGCCCCTAGTAATATACTAAATTAACCTGCCTTCGGCTAGTACCCTCTAATTTAACCCTTTATTGAACCCGGCCTATTACGGAACACCCCTATAAAGGAATAGAATAAATCCCAACGAATTCTTTCTTAGGCATTTCTAATACTTTACCCTCGACGATAAGCCGACTTTATTAAACCCCGTATCCGCTCCATCGATTCCGACGAATATATTTAATATGTATTTAAATAGTACGATGGACCATTTATATAATATTACCGCTTTCATTTTATTGTAATTAATACCTTAATACGTTAACAAGTTAATTCGAAAAGTACCTACTTTATTCGATCGGGTCGTAGTAGTATTAATAACGAAGGACTAGCTAGTATAAAAACTTTAAGGGAAGTAGTCGAAACCGATGTTCCTAAGGCCCGTTGGCTATTCGGTTCTATTATTAAATTTTCCAATACTATATAAAATATACGGTTATACTAGTATCGGAAAAGCCGTAAATTTCGTACTTATATTTAAGTATTAGGTATACTAACTATATTTATAATATTTAGCGCGGCCGATATATATTGGGAACGCCTTGTTCGATATATACCCAACTATAGCGAGTAGAAGGTTATTTCTATAGAAGTCTAAAAAATGATTGCAAAGAAGAATTTGAAAGAAAACCCGTATATTACAATATACTACCTCGAAAGACGATTCGAATTATTCAAAAAAATATATCTTGATTCCTAAATTCAAAATTGAAGACTAATAGTACTGTATTGAATTCCAAGCAAGAGGCAATAGTTATAACTATAGGGTTTACTAGGTCCCCCATATTAAAGTGCTTAATTTAATTGATAAGAATATTCCAAAGGAATTTACAAATCTATAGGGTTTTTACGTTACCGCCTTCAACTTAGAACTAGAGCGAATCAGCTAATAGGGTAAAGGTAATCCTCTATCTATTATTATTAGTAGTAGCCTAGAAGAAGAAAGTATATACCCGCCTACCTTTAACCTCCTATCCCGAATAGTTAATTGAATATAACAATATGGCCGGTATATAAACGATTATTACTTTTGTATTAAACGGTTTAATTAAGGTGCTCTTCGTCCTAAGGATCCAATCTTTAAGGTTTGTCGGTTTTACTTTCCTAGGAATTACTATCCGGAAGCATACCTTATACGCAGTTTCAACCCTAAGTATTAGTTATACGATGGGTAAAGAAATAACGATTGTATAAATAATTACAACCGTACCGTTACCGTAGTATAGCGTACTAATATAAATATTTAGCTATACACCAATTATAACGCTATTGTTAATTATATTACTAAATATTATTTTAAAGTAGAGAAGTAATTAAGGCCTTTTAAAGAAATTATTTAATAGATTACTTTTTAAAGTGCTTCTCAGAAACTTATTATTTTTTTTACTATAAAGATAATAAATTAGTTGGTTACTAAAAAAAACTAATCGGTTTAAGAAACTAGTTATTTACTTTTTAGGTTACCCTTTAACTAAAGTATTTGTATTGTTATCAATATAAATTATCGTTATCCTAATAGAATATCAAGATATAGTACGGGTATAATTATTAAATTGGGTAGTTAATAAATTCAAATTCGAAATCTATATATAAAATACTTTACTTGCCTTAATAATTTCGAAAATATTAATTACTTCGAGTAGTTTATTCGATTCGATAATAACCGTTGTTTTGGGGGTCGGGCTAAGAAGAGGGTACTTAACTATAACCTAATTTATAAATCCGACGACGATACCTAATATAAAGATTAGTATAAAGTTAAGTTGATATTATATTATCCCTATTGTACTTGACTAAATTTGTTTAGTATTTAAAATCCAAATCCTAATAAAATCCATTAAAAAGAGGAGATATATTCTAATATATATTTAACCTATACCGAGGTTTATATAGGCGATTACGATTATTCTTACCATTATTATAGTAATATCCGTAATGGTAAGTTTAATAATAAATTTGAACTTCCTGTTGAAGAAGAGAAGTAACCAGAATTGTAACTAGTATTCCCTAAAGAAGTTCCCGCCTATTAATGAATTGAAAATGATGGAAATTTTGGGATGCCTAGCTTTAAGGAATAAGACGTTTTATGTAATTGGCTTTAATATTTGGATTATCAGAATTTGTGAGAATTGTAATATCATTCTTAGGGTAATATAAAAACCGATAACCGTTATATAATAGTAAAAGGTACCCTTGCTATTACTTCTTCGGCTATTAATAATTTCAATCCAACTTAGAAAGTCGTCTTTAATTAGTTAATTATTTATTATCAATCTATTCTTAACTGTAATAATAATATTTAATAGCTTATACGTATCATCCTACTATTTTTATAAGTTAATAGCCGCGGAGATACTAGAAAATTATATTTTATTCGGCTTTTATCCTTTAAATTAGAATAAATACTTATAGTAAGAAATAAAGGAAGTCCTATTATTCGTAGTGCCCCGACTAGTATAGTAGCGAATAATATCGACGGCCAAACTCTATATTCTGTGTTCAAGCTCCATATTGTACCTAAGAACGTCAACTAGAATAATCCAGAGGTAGCTATTGTAGTATTATAAAGTATTAACCTTATGAATTTACAGCGAAGACTGCGGCTATTTTAATATTTCGTTATTAATAAGAAATTAATATTGGGCTTTGGAATATTCAACTTTATTGATTAAAAGCTTCGATAAGCCTTTCCTATATCCCAAAACGAATTATTTAGTAGAAGGAGTATTCTACTATTTAGTAATTTCTACTAATTGCTGCCAATTAAATAAAAAACCCTATTTTAAAATTAATAGGTTTTATCCGTTATTAAGGCAAGTAGTCGTAATTATTACTATCCTATCAATAAGACCGTCGAACTATAGTAAATCGTATAGCAATAGGGTAATAATTAAGCGCTATTTAAGATACACTTGAAGGATTACGAAATAATCCTCCAATTGGTTAGTATTAGGACTTATTAAAAATATGTACTCAATTACAACTACTGCAAAAAGAACAAGATAGATTTGCTAATACTCTTTGTATTTATTCTAAGCGTAAAAACGTGGTTACTTATAATATTAAATATATAAAGGTATTAAACTAACTATATTTTATAATGAAGGTACAATACGAAGGAGTTGGTATGAAAGACGTTGACTCTATTAAAATTAATAATTTATAAGTTGAATTCCTATTAATATTAAATAGCTGGGTTATACTTATTGAAAATCTTTAAACGGAAGTTAGCCTAATTAATGGTACTTTAGGTACTATCTTCGATATTGCCTAGGATACTAACTTCCTTAATCGAAAGATATATAATGAATAGAACCCTAAAAGTACCCCCTTTTTTATATTAATTAAAATAGATCGGTATATTAGCCCCCAATATATTACGGGGCGAGAGGGCACCGTTGGAGGTATGGTAAAATATGCGTTATTATACGAAGGAGAGGAAAGGAAGTGTGCGTCGAGGATTGGCTATATAGGCGAGAGCCTAGTAGGCCAATCCGTACGCGCGTACGTAATATTGTACGTAATTAAAGTATATAATTAGTATATAAGTACTTAACTTTGAGCTATAATACTAGCGCTGGTATAATATATATATAATTAATATAGTACAATTATATTATAGGCTAACCTTATAATACTATCCCCCCTAAAAAAAGTTCGTAGAGTTAGAATAATCTATATATACGTATAATAATAAATCTATTCCTTTATATTATTCTATTATAATTTACGAATTGCGTCGGGGGTAACTTTCCTAATTATATATCCATTAGCCGTCGAATAATCCTATTAAATATTAAATATAGCTTGTCTTCTACGTCCTTACTAATTATTATATCCGTTTTTACTGTTATAACTATATTCAGCAGCGGTTTAATTATATCCATAACCGAAGCGGTTTTTTATTAGAATTGGGCCTAGCGTCGGCGCAAAGGCTTAAGCGCGGAGACGGGAGGTTTAAACGTAGAAACGGGAAATTTAAGCGCGGAAGCGGAATTGGGAGCGGAGGAATGGGCGGCGAAATAGTATAAAAAGCTCTAAACCTCTAAGGAAACCGGCTTATCCGGATTTTTGCAGTAAAATTACTATAAGCAGTATTCGTAATTAATAATATTATTAATAGGCTCCTAAATTATGTTCTCAGTCTTCTATTTAACATAATAATATTAATATAAATTACCGCTTCGCTAAACGTAATCGATAAATTTTCTAGACGCTTATTCTTTATATTTCTCCTAATTATCCGTGCGAATTATAATACGGCCGTTATTTACCCGGACGTCCGATAATGTATTCTATCCCGGCAATCCCTTATTAAATTATAATTATATTATAAAGACGTAGAAAATCGGGGAGTATTTTATATTAATTAGTAGAGTAAAATAAACGGTATAAAATTCGGTATATAGAATTTTAAATAGGCCTTTCTAGTAGAGAGAGAACTTTATATATAACTGGCTATTAGCGAGGTTAATTGTATTTGATAGGATTATATTACCAATATAATATTTTGGGCGAATTTATACGTTTTTTATTAGTATTATTTTCGTACCGTTCTTACGTACGCTTTAATTATTAAACTGTAAAGTCCTCAATTTTTTAAATGCGGTTTATTAATTCGTTAGTTTTATAATACTTGTAGAATTAAGCTAGCGATAAATTTAGTAGCGGTAGGGTATAAGGTTTGGTGCTTATACAAGGGTAATAGCTATAATTTACGAAGAAGGGGAGATGCCTACTATTGAAGATATAGCGTTATTATTAGCGAATTCCGCGAATAAGAACCACTTTACCTAATCCGTTTATACCCAATTAATATAAAACTGCAAAAATTATTCTACTTCTATATTAATACGTTTAATTTAAGTATTAGTTTAAAGATAGAAAGTAGACGTAAGTTTATAAATACTAAATAACCTTCTATATAAGGAAGATTAGAATAATAATACAAGTTAAATACCTCTATCCAATAAGATACTATTGGGAAGACTATAAATTAAATACAAGTAATAAAGCGGTCTACTAATTCCTTAACTTTTAGAGTTATTATTAAGATATAGTGGCGTATTTTAACAAGGCGGTTAATTATAAGAGCGACGTATATAAAGGTTTAGCCGAAATAATTACTCTCTGGCAGTAAGGTAATATAATCGATTAAGATTATGGTTTATAGTACGAATGAATCAGCTATTAATTTAAAATAACCGGCCCAACCCCGCTTTAGGGACTTTATCTTTACGTATAGGAGGTAACTTCTATAGAAAAAGCGTATATTATTATGTATCCCCTCTTAATAGAAATCGCGTTATAGAAATTTATACGTAGCGTCGCAGTTAGGGTAGCCCGCGCCGGGGGAATTATACTATTAATTAATAAATTAGAATTGTAAATTTTTACTATAAGGATTGATAATAACTTTATTTTACTATTTAATAATAATATTAATAATATAGTATTCTATAAAGGCCTTATAAAAAACCTTCCTAATATTAGATAGCTATTAGCTTTTAATTCGTCCGTTAAATAGGATATTAACTTTTATAAGAAGACCGAGGTTTTATAATTTAGAGAAAATTATCGGTTAATTTGGTATCGAAAAATTTTTTAATTTAATAAATATAACGAAAAATTAGTAGCGGGCCTTTCGGATTTAAAGTAATTTTCTTCAAATTATGAGGGGTCTAATAGGGCTCTTTTACAAGCGATTAGGTAATCGTCCTTTTCACTATTTGGGCGGTCGTTAGGTTTATAATTTAGAATATTTGGACGAAGGTTCTTCGAGCCGGGGGTATACTTAATTAAAAAGTTAAAGCGGAATAAGAATTAGGATTAACGTATATACCGCTAGGTAAATTACTTATTAATCGTAAATATTTATTAATTTTTATAATCCGTTAAAATATTAAACAACTATTATACTTCTTCGAATTTTTATTTTTACTCCTCTAAAGCCTTAATAATAACGAGCAATTCCTTATTATATATATTATAATTATATTCTTAAGAGGTATATTTAGTTACAAAATAGGCGATAGGATAAAGGATGCCTTCGTCGTTGTATTCTAATAGGGTGCTGCTAGCGGCCTAATTGGAAGCGTTTATTTCGATGATAGTTTTCTTAATCCAATTATAGATCTTTAATATATGTCCTTTAGTAAAAGTTTTTTTTAGGGATTCGAAAATTCGTTAATAGTTGTTATTCTATATCTATATTATATTCTTTTTAGTAAATCTATAAAATAGGGTTACTATAATCGAAAATGCTTTAATAAATTAATAATAAATGTTCGTAAAGTTTTAAAAGGTTTATAAAGATTTTTTAAATTCGGGAATTTACTAACCTATAATTGTTTTAACCTTTTTTAAGTCTATTCCGATTCCCCTTAATATAATAATTAAACTTAAATACTTTGTATATATTATATAGAACTCGCATTTATCGATATTAATATTAAAGCTTACCTTAGTTAACTTATTAAGGACGTCGTTAACGTACCGTTCGTAGTCCTATACGTTATTTAAGTAAATTAGAATATCGTTAAAATAAGTAGTCGCGTACACGTCGAGGATATTATAAAGAATTTTGCTAATATAACTTTAAAAAGCCTTAGGGGCGCTTTATAAATTAAAAGGAACGATTAAAGATTCGAATAGGTTAAATTATATTATAAAAGCAATTAACTATTCGTAGCCCTATTTAATTTTAATATAATTAAAAGTAGCGATAATGTTAGATGTAGTAAAAATTTTAATATAATAAATCGCATCGAGGGTTTCTTTAATTAATAGTAATAAGTAATGTAATTTAAGAATTACGTTATTAATACCTTTATAATCGATGTAAATACGGATTCCGCCTCCTATTTTTTTAACGAGTCAAATTAGTATTAATACTTCCAATTGGGAAGGTTTAATAAATTTCTTCTTAAAATTATTATCGATCTATTTTTTAATTAACGCTAACTTCGTCCTGGTTGAAGGCGCGACTCTGGGAAGTGGGCGGCGTAGTTCCCAAGCGGAATTTAAATTCAAAATTGTAAACTCGGGTAGGGGGAAGGATTTTAACGCCCTTTTATTTAAATATACTAGCATAGTGCCATCATTATTTAGGAAGTTTAGCTTAGATTTGGGCGTCGGTCTTAAGGGGTTTATTAATCTTCTCGTAGAGTTAATCTTCTCGTAGAATTTAATAATATTTTTAAAGGTAATTTTATTAATAAAAATACCGTTAGTAGCGAAGCAATCGTTAATAGTTATTTTATAAACCGAAAAATTCTTATTCTCATTAATTAATTATATAAAATTAATTACTTTTATTATATATAAGGTTTTTGTATTTCCTTTATTAATTAAAATGTTAATCTATCGATGAAAATTACTATTAAAGAAGCGTTTATACTTTTAACCTCGACTTAGTAGAACTTCTTTAATTATATCCTCTATTAAATTGTTTTTTATACTCCTAAGATTTAAAACGCCTCCTTCTTATTCTATTTTATCCTCTTTAATTGTTCTTTTAATATTTTCCTCTATATTAATTCGAATTGTACGGATAATTTACAATTTATATTTTTCGGTTAACTAATTAAAATTCATTATAACTATTTGCTTAATATTATTAAAGTTAATAGGATTATTAGGGATATTATAGAATCTAGCCGGTATATAATAAATAACGTTAGTAACGTAGACCCTTCTAACTACTTAATAAGAAATTAAGAAAACGTAGGGCGTACGTAGTTTGTAGTAAAGTAGCGAATATTAGAGTTTAGCCCGGACCGCTAGGCGTTTTACTAATAGGTATAATTCCTAACGGATTAATAATTCGATTTTTAAAACGGTTAAAATATTAACGAGCGGCCTTTTTTATAATTATAAAAATAGAAAAATAGCGCGCGGACTCTGTTTATAGCCCGGATTCTAATCCTTCTTCGTTAAGGACCTCCTTATATAATAACTTCTAATACGCGGGGCGTATATTAATTACTTTAATAGAAGGCGTATACTATTTAGCGAATGAAACGTAATGAAAATAAGCCGGAGTTCCGTAAAGGAAATAGCTATATTATTCGTAAGCGGAGCAGAAAAAAAGCGAATTACTAGGCTAATCGATACCGGGAATATAGTAAACTAATTAAAGGTGGTTTGAAATGATACGGTTATCCTTTACAAATTATAAATAAATAGATCGATAATTTTATATTAAACGCCTACCTATATTGTCAATTTAGAAAAGTATGTAATAATACTTTTAGCCTAGCCGTTAATTAAATAAAGGAATTTATGAGCCGCTAATTTAAAATAAGGGAGCTAATAACGATAAATAGAACGTCGGTTAATAAAACTAAGAGTAATATAACCGTTATTAATAAGGGTAGAATAATATCATTTAAACAATCTTTAGGATAGGTAGATAGAAAAATTCAATAAATTAGGGTATTTATAATATTTATTTATTAAAAATCTATTCATTTCAATAATATTTAATTATATAAGGATAACTCCCTACTTTCTACTTCTTTATTCTGTAGATTAATACCTTTAAACGAAATTTAATTAGGAGGTTATATATGTCCCTAATTATAAATAAAACCGTTCTCATCGCTTACGACCGGGCTAACGAAACTGGGCTGATAAACGAGGATTAGGTAGTAGTAACCGCCGGGGCTAGGGGTACTAAAAACTAGAGCGCCTATAGCGGGGGCAACGCCTATAATATTAATTTAATAGCCGCCGCTATTGTAGGGGCGCTATTAGCCGTAATTATATTAGCCCTAAACGGATTATTAACCGCTACTCTTACTATTATTATTAGTATTCCTACTATTCCTATTCTTATTTTTACTTTTATTACAATTAGAAAATTTAATTTCTTTTTTAAAATTAATGTAAAAGCGATATTCGACCGAAAAGTAGCCTTTTTTACCGTAGCGGGTATATATTCCGTTCTTTATACAAAATTCGAAAACTTTATTATTAATTATACGAAAGAGTTAAACGTCGGAAGCGGATATAATAGAAAAACCTATAACGTCACCGCCCTAATTAATATTAAATTTAAAAATAGGAGTACTAGTAATACTAGTAACAATACTAATCCTATAGAAAAAGTTAGTATTCTTCTTATATTAATCTTTATTCTCTAAATTCTTAGTTAAATTACCGGCTGTAATAAATTACTCTTTGTATTTATTATTGTCGAATTGTTTATTTTAGTAAGCGAAGTAATATAAATACGTTCGTTAATTTTCTAGCGGAGGTAGTAAACCTTTATATTATTATTAAAACCCTAGCGATCGATAAGGAGAATAAATTTCTCTTTTAAATCCTATTACTTTATTCCCTTAGTTATTTTAATTCTTCTAACTTATAACGAAAATAAATAATAATGCTAACGTTATTATATTCTTTAATTAAATTCGTTGAATAATTCGAAGGTAATAATCTATTTAGTAGGTTTATCGGTAAGGATTTTATTAAACTCGATTTTGATAACTTCGAAGAGACAACCTTCGATGGACCGGGCGATTAATAAGAATTTAATCCGCTTATTATCGAAAAATTTTAATTCGTTAACTTATACGAACTTAATGCGGAGGTGCTAAGCGCGGTATTTAGTAATACGTTCGATAGAAATACCTTTACCGTCGAAAGCGGGGAATATAACCATATATAATACTGATTTATAGTTATTATTATTAATAGAGGCTATTATTTCGAAGTCCTGGGGGTCCTCGTCGTCGTTAAGGTCCTCGATTAGGAACAGGATAATAATTTCCAATTCGGTAATAGGCTCGGCTTTAAAAGCGTTGATGAAATACTCACGAAGATTATTAATATAAAATAAGTATTTATTATATTACTTCTTATATACTATTGTAAAATTAGTATAGAAAATAGCGAACTTTTATTTCAATATAATAATATCGTCGTTTAAGGAATTAATAATATTAGAATAAATATTACCGATAATTTTAAATTCGCTAGAATAATGGTCGCAGAGGTCCTTAATAGCTTTATTGTAAACTTTAGCCTTATTTTAGAAATGGAGGAGGGTTTAGGCTTAGATTATTACAATATTAGTATTGTAACGCTTAATATTATCCCTAGCGGTAATAAATTTAATTTTACTAGCCTCGAACTCCTTTTATACCTCGTATATTTAAATACGGGTAGCGATAATATCGTTGTAGAAAAGGCGATCGAGGGTTTGGAAAACCGATTGGAAAATAGGGAATTAAACGAAAATAAAAACGTCCTCGGTCGCAATATTAATCTAAACCGCTTAATTACTCAGAGATTCGTGGGCTTAAGCAATATTAAAATAGTATTTTTAGTTATTTAGGTATAAAGTAGCGAAGGCGCCGGCTACGGTAATAGGAAGGAAGTTGTTGGTTATTGGGGGGATATATAAGATAATTCGGATATTAATTATTAAATTAACCAGCCGCGTAAGTAGAAGGGAGAAAAAGAATATGAATTATTCAATAATAATATTCAGTTTAGTAATTACTTAATTCGATGCTAGGATCGTAACGTAAAGCTTTAATCGTATAGGGTCCAGTTTTAATTAATTTCGAATCGATAATACCGGATTAATAACGTGGTAACAATTAATATTTTAGTTGTAATCGCTCCTCCCTTTGGTAAGCGCGTACAACGTAATAATTAGGTATAATAAGTTATTACGGCGCGAAAGGGCACCGTTAGGGGCATGGTAAGATATACGTTATTATACGAAAGAGAGGAAAGGAAGTATACGTAGAGGATTGGTTATATAGGCGGGAGTTTAATAGGCTAGTTCGTACGCGTATACGTAAGATTATACGTAACTAAAGTATATAATTAGTACGTAAATGCTTAGTTCTAAGCTATAGCACTAGCGCTGGCATGGTATATGTGTAGTTAGTACAGTACAACTATATGATAGGCTAGCCTTGTAATACAATACTTCCCTAAGTTAATTAGGAACGGTATTATAATATAGTCCTAATATTCAAAATTACGAAGGATTTTATATTATATAGGAATACCCAGTATAAGAGGACACAATTCCCCTTAGTTATTATATATAGTATTATAATATGTAAATTATAGGGTTTAATATTCGGTATAGCCATTTTAGATATTTTAAGTAAAGACTTCTAAGCGGGACTTATATATATAACTTATTTACAAGTTAAGACTTTATAAAGTCTTATATTTAATAAACCTTTTAATTTAAGCGTTATATATATAATTTTTAACCGTATTTTTATTATAAAAACCGCTAATAAAGTAAGGGAGTTACTAAAGAAGCTACTAGTCCCAGATATTTAAATATTAAAAATTCGGGTACCTAGCATTACTACTTCCGAACCCGGTGGAGATGGAGGAGGAAGGAGTCGGCGAAGCCGACCCTCAGGGATAACACATCAGTCGATGGTAAGATATCGGCGATGCGTTAACGTCATTATTCACCGAGCGGTGGGTGAGCACCGCTACGGTAGGAAACGTAGGTGCCGGCCTCGC
>RAOM01000186.1:0-26394 GCA_009805225.1 Neurospora sp. LNF1-1 | reverse complement strand
GATACGCGAGTTGGCCTTTGAGCTTCGGGTACAGTATTTTGAGCTAGAGCTGTGGTTGCCTTGTCGYTCYCAAYGCCGCCGTCACCTTGTTTCGCAGCCCTGGCATGCAGCTCTATGAGTCAATCGACTCGTCTACAAAGGTGTTGGCGGCTACGCCGGCGGTGTGTTGCAAGCCAACCACCATGGTTATGACATGCTAGGATGGAAGGGAAGAGGTGGGCTAATGCAGGCAGATGAAGGAGGTAGGTTAAGGCAGGTACATGAAGGAGGTCGATCGTGATCAGTTTGTCATAGTGGATCACCAAACCATGATCCAACAAGAAAAGAGCGAGAGATTCGCTTGCCACACTCTCATCTACATACACATAACTGGGCTGAGAAGTACTAGGAACCAATCAGGAATGGTCTTCTGACGGAGTGCAATCTTGGTGTTACCCGTGTAAGAGATCTAACCGCAATGTCAGGTCGGTCAACTTTACTCATAATCCGCCCAATTATATCAATCATTTTAGCGCCGACTCCCCACTCACCGTAATGCCTCCGTCCGAACGATATGGAATGGGAGCTGGTGGTTCAATTTTTTGACCCTACCACGTGATTAAAAGACCCGTTTCCTGTCCTTCCCGCTCCCATAGACAAGCCGACATATCGGATGCTTGTCTATGGGAGTATTTTATTGTAGTTTTTAACAGGGGTTTTGATGGCTCAGCTACACCTCTGCCGGGATATGAATGTTAGGGCGAGTACGTCGATCCTACAGAAAGTAGGAGAACAGAGGTTAGCGGCTGGGCACTTTTCTGTAAATGCTACGCTGCGGCAAAAGTCAAGAAGAAAAGGTACATTTCTGTCCAAAAGATTCGGGACCACGCTTCTCACCGACTTGCTCACCCGGGCGAGCAAGCCCAAAAAAACCAAACGGATCACGCCCTAAAAGGAACGGGAAGAGTCTGGGAGATGAAAAGTCGGGGAGCTGTTGCTGATGGGTGATTCGTGAGCAGCGATGCCCAAATCGGAACGAAAAAAAAAAAAAAAACACAATTCAATTTGGATATTGGCCCCCCCCCCCCCAAAAAAAAAAAACCTCCAATTCAGTTCAAGCTCGTCGCCATCTTAAATTGAGTGTATGAGCAGGGTGAGTGGTCGAAATGGTTGTAAGGATGATCCGAGCATGTCACGGTCAGTTTATCAGACCTTTGGGGAACATTGATCACGCACCCATGCATCTTTTCTTACACCTTTGAACCCAAGCTCCACAGGCAGTTCCTGGATGGGAAAATCCCCAATGTATTTCCAAACTACTCTAATTCCTATCACAGTTTTGCAATGGCCTTTCCCAAGCACAACAAGCGGTATTGGCCTGTCCGCATTCCGCTAATTCTATCGACCGCTCGCAGTGGTGTCTGCTTGTGCTCCAGAGGAGGAAGAGTCTGGTACTGCTGTCCTGGAGAATTATTCACTCGTTACGCTCAAGATTGCCTTCCTCTGCGCCATCTCTCTTGTCTGAAAGCTGGAAATGGAACCCAGGTCTTCGGCACCCCATGCTCTCCAACGATGGCACACTTGCTCCCACCGTCAACGTATAGCGGGATCCGGTTCCGGGGTGAGTTGTAGGGATCTTCGATATGAGGCCCGAACTGCTTCACTTGTACAACGAGCTTCACCTTGTCACCCCCTCCCTCCACCAGGACCGAGCAATAGTATCTGCCATCGCAAGGAGACCCAGGCAAGACCACGGGATGTGTGTCCAACAAAACGTAGCTCGGCCCTCCAGCACTGATCGGAGGAATCGTCTCGGCGTTGTCGTGTTCGAGATTGGGGTTATGGTGCGCATAAAAAGGGTCACACAGAAGGCGAAACTTTTCGCCTCCTTGCGTGCTTATCGTGCGGTCGAAGAACATCGGTTGCTCCGTTCTTGAGCACTGTTGAAGATTTTGGGGTGTCAGGAGTGTACTGAGATAGAGCGGGTTGAAGTTCTGTGTGCAAAGCATTTATAAGCAGAATGGATGAGACTACTCACGTAGTAAAAGAGTGTGGTTGCAGCGTTGTCCCAATCACTACTGCCGGTCCGCTTGACCTGGATGCCGATGGCTGCTCCTTGCCTGATAAAGGCCTCGGTCGTGCTTCGCCTGACGGTTGCGATAGCGGCCCCCCAAGCGTTTCGAACGGAGCTGCCAGGATGGTTAGATGTCATGACTAACTACCCAGAAGAAAACGGTTGTTCGATGGTACGGAAACTCACTCATTGTCCCATCCCACACTGTTCACAAAGGTGGCCACCGGCAAGCCTAGCTGGCTGATCAGCTGTTCCATCCGCTGCCTCAGCGGCTTGTTGCGGATCGACCCCCCCGCGATCACGACAAACGGATCCGGTATGATTCCGTTGTGTTCCGTCGTCGTCATCTGTTTGAGCTTCTTCAGCTCTTTTTCGGCAAGGTCAAAGATGGGTCTGTGTGCTCCATTCCAAAGCCGGGCCTTGAGATCACCAGAGAATATGAACGCCCTATGAAAAAAATATTGGTCCAATATATGGGTCACTGTGTTGCCTGGCATGAACGAGCCAGGACCCCAATTGTCACGGTAGGCCAGATTGATGAATTCTTCACGAATCTTAGCTTTCGCGTGCCATGAGAGTGGTTGGCCCGCAAGAGGAGTATCTCTCACCATCACCTGGTACTGCTTTTCGCACTCCAGGATGACATTGTGATAGAAGTGTTCCCCTCCTCCTCCGGCACCTGGAAGTAAAACATGTTTCGGTTAGAGCGGACTAAGTGGAAGTATTTGGGCGCCGGTATGGCAAGTGAGGTGAAACCTACCAATTGCGGATCCTATGTTGAAGAACTTTGGCTCACCATCTTGGACGCCGTGGACCCAAAACATTGAGCCGTTCAGAAACACGGAATATTAGCTAAGCCAGACAAGGAGTAACGCTTGCCGAAGCTCTTACCAGGTTATGCCCACCAAAATCAAGAACCAGGCACACCGTGTGCTTGTTCTGGCTAGTGAGCGCAACTGACGCGTCATCAAAATTTCGAGATTGGAGCAAGAAGTGACCAAGTGCTTCTGTCTCCTTGTAGAAGAAGATCTTGGTTTTGGCCACCTCGATCTTCCATTCGAAGGCTTCGGCGAGAAGTTGGGTGTAAAACTCCTTGAACTCAGGAGTCCATTGGTTGGGAATGGTAATGCAAAGTTTACCAACGACCCAACCGTGACGCCTAACGGAGGGGTTCTCCTCGATCTCGCCCCGTAGATGCCTAAGCATCTGGATCATTCCGACCCCGAGCCTATTACGGAGCTCTGGGCTGTCGGCATCGCGCAAACCGTTTCATCAGAGGATACTGCCGATACAGGTTTTTGGGGTCGCCTGAAAAGAGGTAGAAACCGTACTTCAACGACTCCTGTTCGCGATTACGATCGAGCGTGTTGGGAATGTACACCGGTCCATTTGTGTCGTATGGATATCCATGAGCTGGGAAGCTGTTGCAGTCCGTGCTAAAGGGATACAGGTTCGGAATGATCTTCTGGGACCCGTCGTTTGCCAGGACAAATGCACGAATGCCGGTGCTTCCCCAGTCGATTCCAACACAAACCTCCCTGTTGGTGAGGGTATTCCTAGGTACGTTACTACTGGCATCCAAAATTTGTTTAACGGGGTGAACTTACTGCGGAGGATTCGCCATGTTGGCTGCTTCGTGTGGTGGGCGTGGAAAATTGCGGGGTGAAGTGCGAAAGTACCTAAACGAGGTAGAATAAGTAGCGCCTGCTGCCTACTTCTGTTGCAACAAGCGAAGGAAGGATTGTTGGAAGATTGAGCGAAGGTTGATGCTGGCAGAGCAAGGAAATTATGGATTGAAGAAGGATTGAAGAAGAAGAAAAATGGAGGAGAGGGCGGGGAATCCCTTGATATATGTACATGAAGCTGTATTCAACATAAAAATGCAAGGAAAAGGAGGGGACGAGGACAAGAAGCGATGGTTTGCCAGAAGTGCCCCAGGCAACCGGGCTGGCAACCAAGCAGCACGGTGACTGGCGAGCCAAAGCTGGAAGTTTCTGTGGGTCTGAGAGAAAGCCTTGAGCGACAACCAAGGCCTTCACTTGATGTAAGAGACATTGGCCCTTCCACCTGCTGCCATTGTGGATTCAGGAGGGTACTGGAAGCCAAGAGCACAACTTCACGACATGTCTGACCTCAGCTCCAACACAAACCAAAGTGATCAATCGTAACCGGTGCCTTGTGAAAATCGCTGCGCGAACACCACAACCACCACTTGACCAGACACTGCATGGGCTGAACGTGGATGTCGAGAGCGCACATGTTGTCCGAGCAACATGGAGTCAAACCCGCCAAGCAGACACCTACAGCATCCTCCAAACAGGGGCGTTTTACAATTCATCCAGATCAAGTCAGGCACTTGCCCGATATCCTTTCATTGACGGTTGGTTTCAGATGTAGAGTTATTCTGTTCGGCTGGGGTAAGGCTCTGCCTCTCACCGCCACCACAGATGACGCCTCACAGCTGGCCATGTTTGAAGGCCACCCGTTTGTTAGACACAGTGTCCGAAACGTTCCGGAATGGAGTGTGACGGACATAGGAAATTGACGGAGTGGCGTGAGTCAATTCAATGCGACAGGATCACGTTGATCTTTGCTACCGTTTGCCATGACCCCGCATAAAGATCAAATAAAGAGCAATGTAATAACAGAGACGATAGCGGAGTGTGACGGATACAGGAAGTTGATGGAGTGGCGTGAGTCAATGCGACAGGATTACCTGTACCTTTGATCTTTGACCATGACCCCGCATAAAGATCAAATAAAGAGCAATGTGATAGATAACAAAGGCAATAGCGGAATTTGACGGAAACAGGAAATTGATGGAGTGGCGTAAGTCAATGCGACAGGATCACCTGGATCTTTGAGGAGCCATGCTAGCATGAGACAACAGGTTAAAATTCGATCAATCCCCTCCTGCTCATCACAAATGATTTCTCTCCCCACAACTATCCCAGGCACCACTAGACAAGAACCCGGTACAACTGCCCCGGATCTCATCAAAGTTGCCGCATTCCCAAAGCGAGCATTGACTTTGACTTCTTCACTTTGACTTCTTCAAAGCCCATTCACTCTCAGGTTCACCACCTGTGGCCTATCAAGTCACAATCCTTCTTTGTACAGCAACCCGCGGATCTTCCGTACCTACCTACCTACCTTCACCTTCAGCCTTCAGCAGCATCGTTAGCTCTACCCATACAATGAGCAGCGAGAACAGTCCCGGCTCATTTCGCGAGCTCACTGCGGATGACCCCGACCCTTGGAACCCCGGTACCCCCGAGTGGATGAAGCTGAAGGATGCTGAGTACGATGCTTTCCTTAAAGCACGCCATCAACTCGAGGAGGTAAAAAACCAAGCCCTCGGAGTAGATAGCCAATTTTGTCATTCCGTCGACTCTCTCGGTATGAGATGGCAGGAAACGCTTGAGCAACTTCGAGTGTACAAGAAACGACATGAAGATATCTTCGACGAACTTGCAACCATCGTAGCTTCACCACTGAAAGCACATGTCCTTGTTCCCCCCAACGAGTATTATTTCCTGCCATTTCTCCATCCATATTGCGAGCGCCGCGATTTCGAGAACTGCTGGAAAATCCGGATAACACCTGATTTGGACCATCCGTGGCATGAGGCGTGGATGGCGAACCCCGACATGATGCTAGACAGCGCAGAGAGTGCTGATTCCCTGCCACCAAACTCAGTCCCAGAGCCGAACCCGTATCGTGTTCCTCGAACGAGGGAGAATCCTTGGGGGAACCCCCTGGTTCAGGGGGGGAAACTACCAGCCCATGTCATGGGATTCTTCGCCTCCTCAACAAAAGCCAGCGGATCCGGATCTGGCTCCGGAGCCTTACCACCCAAGAAAGACAAAGGAAAAGGCAAAACCAAAACGACCTCACCCGGTCCTCCCTCCTCGTCCTCGGCGACTGCCAACAGAGTCACCAAGTCGTCAAGCTCCAAGCCCGCCACCGCCACCGCTGCCCAACGCGCAACCATCAAGCGCTCGCAAGTGAAGAAGGGCAAGTACTGGGTTTTCAAAGCAGACCAACACCTTCTTTGGGCTGCTAGTCTTGATGACTGCGACAGCGACGACAGCGACGTGAGCGAGCACTGGAAGGCGCAGAGATTGATGAACAAATTAAGCACGTATGGATCGGACTATGGTGACGACGACAACTACTTCGTCCTCGCATGCCCCGCTCCCGAGCTGCATGGCGTCTGTCAGGCCGATGCCCCGAACTTTAATCGGCACCCTTTCAAGAGGAACAGAGCGGTGGAGCACTTCAGAGAGTGTGGTGTTGAGGTAGAAGGGGAGGAGGATATCTTTTCGCGGTTTGCTATGCAAGGTTAGTCATGAAATCTCTTTTCTTTTGTTTGTGCCTGAGACTTCAAATGGGGAAGAGGGGTTTGCTAACGTCTTTGTGTCATTGAACAGTTGTACAAGATACGGCAAGGTGGCCGGTCAACAGGGAGTGGGCGTACAAGCATAATTATGACTTGATTGAGAAGAGGGTTTTCGATCCTAAGGATCCTTTGAAGAGGGATATAGTTTGGGAAGAGGCGATGGAGGATTTGGACTGCAAACCCAGTAAGCTAGCCAGCAAAGCACAGTTAGACTATATTGACCGTTGGTACCGGGTGTAGTAAAAGCCTGGAGTTGACGAAGCCATGGAAGGAGTTATGGCCAGGCACATTAATGAAGGTGAAGCCAACTCCTGCAGGAAATAGACCTATTCTCTTTCAAAATTCTATCCTTTAATCCGTCACATAAAACCATTTGTCTTCCCACACCATCGTCCAAAACAAAGTGAACGTTACAGCAGACTTCATGCTCGTGATCGGTGGAACGCCAAACTCCCGGAAGTTTATCCCGAACCCGTATCCTGTCAATCACCCATCATCATCAGTCATCCGATCCTCACGGCTGGAACTGCCGCGTTCGTCCGGGGCCGCCTCGACGACATCGTCGACCCAGTCTGTGGACAATGCGTCCACGACCTGGCTTGATACCGCTGGTTGAAGCACAAGTACGAGCCGGAGTGGCCGGGTTACGACGCTCAGCGGGCCACTCTTCCTGCGCATCTGCCCGGTGGCCGACTCAACCAGCCGGATCATGTACACATGGGTGAGAAGTTCCAGCAAGGGCGTGTCCGATACAGCAGTAAATGCCACCAGTAAATATCTTGGCAGGTTGAAAGTACACCACTGCCGCGAGCTGGATAAAGCGCGACAACAATGAAATGAACACTCCCTCGCAAAGCAAAAGACACATTCTCGCGGGGGCACCCCCGGAGCTAACCCTAACCCTAACCCTAACCGCTAATACCTGACCCTAAGCTTCTGGGCGGCCGACATGACTCTGCCATTGGTCGGGTAGGTTCCACACAGGCCGTTTGGAATCGAACACAGACGGGTCGCTCGGCCGGCATCTAAAAGGTTAGCGTGGTACAGCCAAGGCGCTAAGTCTTACAATAAACCAGGGTTTTAAGTATAGTGTGCTCAGGAATTTATTGTCCAGTAATGTATTGACTCCCCATTATTCTCATGACTTTTCTTATCCGTTCCGGCATTGAACGAGCCAACCGTAGAAGAAAATCATCTGGAATATCATTCCAAGCCTCTAGAATAGCCTCCCTGAACTTTTTTGGGTGTCAATGATTGAAGATCACATCTCAACTCTATGGTCACCACCCCTGCAAATTCACCACGCTAACCTTTTTCCCCCCGGCAGAGGTGTACAAACGTCGAGAAAAATGGTCAGTGTGCATATACGAAAAGGCATTTCCGCACCTTCGAAGGTGCGGAAACGACTTTGTGTAAATTTGGCCCGCCCAGACCTTTCTAGACCAACCACACAGCGCGCAAAATAGTAGAGTAAGCTAGCTGCCAAGCAATTTATCGGTCCACGAGAAATTGTTAGAGAATACACCGGGCGAGTGACTTTCACAAGGAATTAATCCATTTTACTGCGAAGTACCGCACACGGACCACACCCCCCAAAATTTACGGATTTTATTTACTGGGCCATTTACTGCTGTATCGGACACGCCCCAACACCGCCAAGGCAGACCGGCTGTGTGTCACCATCCCAAATCAGTGGACCTTGGAATTTGAGGAGGTATACAAAGCTTCTGGCCCGAGCTTTCAACTGGACCTCGGAAGAAGCCACAACGAGGACTCTGTACTACACAGGAAACCGGTGCCCTGGCACGCATTCCTAATATTCAGGAGAAAAGGAATGGTTTGATTGATGCTGGGAGTTGAATGTACGATAGTGGGATGGCTGATGGGTGAGATGGTGAAAATGACAACGGCCAATGACGGAGAAGTTCAACAAACGGAATGGCGGGGAACTGAGTCGGGTGGGCCGGGAGAGCAATGGAACCGGAAGAAGGAAGAGAGCGCTGTGCCAGGGTGCACTCCCAATCCGCCTTCCAAACATACAACCATTTATCTTCAACCCTCTTCACAGTGTATTCCCTACTACGGACGCCTAAGGGTTCATTGCATAGCTTCCTTTCATGACTTCGTTCCATAGCTCCGTTTCATGTCCATTAATACCATCTCCCAAACATGGTCAACTCCAAACTTAGTCCTCCTTCAACCGCCTCCCACCACCGCCCCAAAACTTGGGGTTAACCTTATCATGCTCCGCCTGCTCCGCCCTCCCATGCTTATGCTCAAAGTCCCTATTATGCTCGTCCACCTCGGCCTGCTGCTCCTTGGTCAGATTGGGTTGCTCGCCGGGCACGCTAGCATTGCTGATCTTGGGCTGGGGCGGTGCGCTCTGATGGGAGCTCGAGAGGGGCTCGCCGCCACCGGTGCGGCCACGGGCGTCGCCGTTCGCTAGAGCATCCGGGATGGCGAACTTGTCGGAGTTTGAGGTTGAGGTGTTGGACTGCCCGGAGCTGCTGCTGCTGCTGCTGGACGACTTCTTCCCTTCGGGAGCGTTGGGGATCTTGCCGCCGGTGGGCGAGGAGCCCGTCTCGACGGCTTCTTTGGAGCGGGAGCCGCCTGATTGGGCGGAGGCGTCCTCGGAGGATTTGGGAGAGGAGGTGCCCGTCGACTGACCCGAGGTCGTGGTGTTGCCGTAGCCGCCGGTGGATTGGAGATGGCGGGAGGTGTGGAGGGGTGCGACGCCGCCCGCGGGGAGGGTAGCGCGGGGCGCTGCGATGGCCCGGAAAAGGGTGCGGGAGGCGAAGCGGTTCATTGTTAGATGGTCGTGGATGTTTCTTGGTGTGATGTAGGTGTCTGGATTTGCCAAGTTCAATTGATTCTAGGATTGGAGGTCGAAAGGATTCGGGATGTTTTAGGGAGGAAAGCTAATGTGGGCGTTCGGATCAAGACAAAAGACAAGCTTGGAGCTCTGGTGGCCAAAGAGGTACTCACTTGGTGACGTTATGGCCATGACATCACCAGTACATATGCAAGGAGTCCTTGTCCAACCAAGCCCACTGATTCGCGGGATGGAAGGAAAATCGATGTAGCTTCTTATCTTATCGTTGATTCAACATGGAGCTAGCATCATGTTTCGAGAGCATCTGAAACAGAGGAAACCAAACGGGTGCTTGAATCGTTGATTGATTGACGTGCTGAAAAGAAGAGGAAGAAGCCGGGAAGGCCCAGTTTAACAACAACAATATCAGACTCCATGCACATTAAACCGATACTGATCACCTCTATCCAGGTATACAACCTTGTCACTGAGTCCTGCTCCTTTAACAGCCTCCTTGAAATCATCCAGCCCCGACAAGAATACACTGTAATCATCAAAGTGCACCGGGATCGTCACGTCCGGATCCATCAACTGCATCAGCTTAACCCCTTGCTCCGCATCCATAGTCACCATAAACAACGGCAACTTGGGTCCTGGGATCGTAGTGCCTCCCAAGTGAACCAGCATCAGGTCAATCTTGTCGTCCTTCAACCGCTGCGGAATCTCCTTCAGCTCGTCCACAAACAACGTGTCGCCAGAGATGTAGATGCGATACCCCGTCTCGCCTCTGCTCTCTGACCCATCAGCCGAGTAGTTCAACTCAATCAACCAGCCATTGGTCGGAGGGACAGCTCCCAGAAGCTCGTTTGCAGCGGCCAGTGGACCGGGAGGGACGTGCTTCCCCGGCATGCCGGTGACCTTGACCACCGGCTTCTTCCCTCCCGTATCGCCCTTGTAGTTGACCACAGGAAGAAGGATGGACTGGAAAAAGTCCAAGTCGTAAACGGCCTTGAACGGGTCCTCCTTGCCCGCCAGTGCCTGCTTCGCGTGCGGAGTGGAGATGATAGGGAAGTCCCTGTTCAGACTCTCCTCCACCAGCTTGTCGAAGTGGTCTTCGTGGTAATGGGACAAGAGAATGCAGTCGAGCGGGGGCAAGGCGTCGATATCGACGGCTGGGTTCTTGAGACGTTCCGCGGTGACACCCGGGCCCAGGTGGACGTGGTCGCCGGCGTGCAGGAAGTTCGGGTCAGTGAGGATGCGGATGCCGTGCCATTCAATTACGGTGGTGGCGTTACCGATGAAGTAGACGCTCCCGTGTTCTTGACCTGTCGAGGCCTTGGTCGGGTGAGTCTTGATGTTAGCGACGGGGAGGACGGCTTCGGGGCCATGATCATGCGAATGGTTATGTTGGTCATGGTGTTCGAGCTGAGCTTTGAGGAGCGGGATCCGCTTGCTGGGATCGAGCTCGAGACGGTGGACTTGTTGGGTATCCATTTTGGTGATATTAACGGTAAAGAAATATCGGTTGATCCTGACCGTACCCTCTTCCCTTCCTTCGGTTTCTTGCTGCCGTGTGGTTCTGTCGCGTCGTTTGCTGTTTCTCTCCAGGAGCTGCGTTCATGAATGTATGATGTAATCGATGCGGTCGGGGCAAGCACCCCGCTAATAGCGGCCCGCGCCAACCCGTGGAGACGCTTTCTTTCTCTCCATCCTCCACCAGCACGTTGTTTGTCATTCTCCAAACTTTGGGCGTGTTCAACCGCGAGATCGACTGGATTCTTTTGATCGTTCCCCGTCGTCGAAGCTTTGGCTGCGTAGTGATTGGAGGACCCTTGGCGGCGTCAACATTCGACTGCACCCAGCCGAGCCAGGCCCGCACCCCTTCCGTTCAAACCCATTCCATGACTGAAACCCGATAAAGCCGTGGCGTATGCTAGTTCATGAGGTTCTAGTGTTTGTGAGTTTGGTCCTCCTTTTCAAACAGATGTTGATTGCTAACGAAGACAGGACCGATGTTCCCAGTCTTGAGGTCTCCCCCTTGTCAACTTGCCGTGTCCATGACAAGACATGGCGCGGATAGGGTTCTGCTCGCTCGCACTGCCGGAACGACGGCAAGTCCACGCTCAAGTTGACCCGTCGCATTTTACAAGTGTATGTTTCTGACTTGGGCGCTTTATCGAACCACGACCTCGCTTTCGACTTCGGCTCGTGGTTGCGAGTCTCCTATCGGTCATTGCGGGGTAAACCGCTCTGTTCGAGACTGTGCAAACTGTATCCCGTTGCCGCCAGTCAAGCCAGTGACAACAAACCGAGCCAAAAGGATGTCACCGCAGCATGCAGTGCTGCAGGGGAACGAACCCTATAGTCCATGCAGGCGTCAGACACGGTGGGTTCCCATTGGCGATGCTCACTCAATGGTGGTTACCGTCCCCGACTCGGTTTCACCTCCGAGGATCTCTCTGCACTTTTCAAAGTGGACATTGCCGGGAAATTGTACGGTTTGGTCCTCGACCTCGACGTACGATACCCCTCCCGAAATTTCTGGTTAAAGGCTCATCCAACGGCACACTTGTCGCTTCCCACGCCCATACCTCAATTCTGCGTTCGTCTCCTTTTCTGTCCACCAAGCACAGTCGCAAAGATGTCGAGCTCCCAAGGTCCCCAGAGCCCCAAGGGCATCGAGAGCCCAAAGAGCCCCCAGAGCCCCACGAATCTCAAGAGTTCCGAGAGCCCCGGGATTAAAGCAGCTTCCCCTGAACCCAACCCGGCACCACCTGCGATTGTGGCGCTCAGCGCCGAGGAATCAAGGGAAGCTGGTATCCTACCAGGCGCCCACTGGACAGAGCAGCCGGTAATCTCTACGTCTTCGCCAGCCACCTTGCTCAATGAGTATCAACTGATGCGCATTCCTTGTATCTAGATTGAGCAGGTAGACGACGATGGTGCCTCCACCACAGCCTCCCTCACTTCGAGCATTTTCGAGTACCGGACGGTCCACGGAAGAACTTACCATGGCGATATTGGTAATGCGGAATCATGGGAGCCTAACGACCAGCGTCACGTTGATTCTATGGACATCATGCACCACACTTTCATGCTTTCCCTCGAGGGAAAGCTTTTCCTCTCGCCGCTCGAAAAGAAGAAGATCCACAAGGTGCTTGACGTTGGAACAGGTACCGGCCTTTGGGCAGTGTAAGTCATGTACGCTGTCTTGTCTCCTCCCATGTGCTTCGACTAACGGTTCATTGCTGGAATGCAGTGACTTTGCCGACGAATTCCCCAACGCCGAGGTGATCGGAACCGACGTGTCCCCCATCCAGCCTTCCTGGGTCCCTCCGAACATCAAGTTCGAGCTCGATGATTGCAACCGAGAATGGGCTTGGAATGAGAACTCGTTCGATTTTATCCATCTTCGTTTGCTGATTGGCGTTGTAACCGATTGGACTAATATCTTCCGCAACGCTTTCCGCTGTGCTAGGCCGGGTGGATATGTCGAGAGTATGGTTTCCAGTGCCTACTTCCATAGTGATGATGGCTCAGTCAAAAAGGGGAGCGCATTGGAGCAGTGGCATAATATCTTTTGGGAGGGCGGTAAAAAACTAGGAAGAACGTTCAAGGTCTTAGAGGATGATCTTCAGAGGAAGGCCATGGAGGAGGCGGGGTTCGTTGACATTACAGTCAATAATATCAAGATTCCCTTGGGCGCCTGGCCAGAAGATAAAAAGTTGGCCGAAATTGGCCTTTGGTGGAAGATTGCACTCGAAGCAGACCTTGAGGGTAAGTTGCGTTATCGGCCTCTGTTGGCCCTTACAATTTGCAGTTGGGTTGCTTGTACTAATCCGTGCTTACAGGCTACCTCAACTACCTCTGTAACGCTTTGTTGGGCTGGACCTCGGAGGAGACTGCGGCATATTGTGCCCATGTCAGGAAAGAGTGGGCTGATACCAATATTCACAGCTATGTTTGGCTGCGTGTGGTCTATGGTCGGAAGCCGTAGGGAGAGAGGGATGGGCTGTAAAGAGATATATGCCCATCCTCTGGACAGATGCCTGACTCCAATCTCCTTTACCAAGGTGGATGAACACGCTGAGAACTTGGGACACACATGCGTGGAATACGCAGGAGAAACCAGAGCGCGCGTCCTTGCCTGTTATCCTTTGTTTCCGTTTCCCTTTTTGCTTGGAAGTGTTTGAATGCTTATCGGATGGCTGCGGAGGCGAAGGCGGAGGCAGGGCAGGCACCGTTCGGGCCGTACCGTACCCCGGCCTCCCCGCCATAACGGCCCGCGTCGTTAGTCTCTGCGGGGTATTTCCTTTCTTCCTCTTCAACCTATAATCTATCACTCGGTCCTTGGTTCGCTTTGTTTTTCTTGGTTTCGTGGAAAGTGGTTCTCGTCATCACCTCACTCGCCCATCAGCTCAGCTTGTCGTTCTTGGCGATGACTGGCTCCTCTTCACATCATCAACCTGAAATCTCCCTTCCAGTTTTCCAGCAGCCGAGTGCTTTACTTTCAACCTCCTAGGTCCAGCTTCAGAACTTTCCAAAAATAGGGCTGCACGCGGCGCGGTTGTACTGTTAGGAGCGCTGAACATTCAAATCCCATCACACCCGGACTGGATTCCTCCTCAGAGCCGTCACAACTTGTAAACCCGATGGGCTTGGAGTTCGGTAAGAAGTTCACCTTGTCACGGACCGCCTTGTCGGGCAGTTTGCTAACTCTTGGTTGCTCACAAGACTGACCTTCCAGCCCTCGACACCCGTGGTTTTCAAGAGACAATCGGGTTAGGGTTATATCTCTTTCCGAAACTCGACAAGCCCGATCTCCAAATGGACCTCCAACTTGATTTGGCGCATTTTCCAGCTGCAAAAAGTCTCACTATAAGATTTCCGAGCCGTTTCGACGCTATAAGGCAGTACTATCCAGTTTCCAACGTCACTTTCAACGCTGATTTGTCGCTCGGGATTTCCTCTGTGTGACTGCGGGGTAATGACTCGACTTCCCCGGTCGGCTGGTCCAGACTGCACACGCTGCCGGCCCATTATTCAGTTCAGAGGATGCCATCGACACATTTGAACTGGTCAAGGCGAATTTGGAGGATGAAAGTGTGCCCCATCCACAGACTCCGAGGTACACGTGTACCGCTCTTTTTTTCATTCAAATGGGATTTATCCTCAGACTCTTCTGGCCAATTACAGGTCTGCTAGGCACGCAGGTGGTTGACAAAAAAGACCGAACACTCAAATCATATTCGGTGTTTTTTGTCAATCACGTGGCACGTTGAGGCGTCGGCCTGCAGCCCTTCTCAGGAATATGGTTGGCCGTACAGGGTGGGGATAAGTCCCATTTGAAAAAAAATGCGAATTCGGATGCAACTGGCCAGTCTTCTTGGTCTGCAGTGCTGCAGGGGCAGAGAACCCCGGCAGTTGCTGCAGGCGTCTTGCAGGGGTGGATTCCAATTGGGCCGCCGCCCGGCACTCACTGACGGTGACCGTGCCCGACTGCCCCCAGTGTGGTCAGGACTCCAAGCAATTGAACGGCACCGGAATGTTTTACCTTTCACAAGCTTTGTTCGTCGCGGACCGGCCTCGAAGGTTCTTGGGGAGTTGGGGGGACAATGCCAAAGTCCGTCACCTCCACACCTGCCACGACTCGCCAGGGGGCCGGGACTCGGTCGGGATAAAAACGGCATAGCGAGGAGGAGCTATTTGGGAATGGCGATTCCTTCCCGCAGGGTGCAGAGCCATGTTTGGCACCGGATTCCGTAAATCCGGTGTATTTGAAATGGAGCAAAACACTACTCACAACCAGAACGGGACAGCCCACCCGACAAAATGAGGACCAGATCTGGTCATGGATTCCAACGAAGGGAGATTCATCAACCACCAAAGAGAGAGGTTTGACTTCAACGCGGAGCAAACCTGGTCGTCAGTTAAACTTGGCCAAGTCTTTTCGGTAAGTACTCCGGATCTCCGAGACAAACCCGGCCGATTTGCTCCTACCCACCCTGCTTCTAATAATTGGTCCAGACCACCCTAAAGCCAGGGTCAAGAACAACCATCGATCGGAAACGCTTATTACGCTTAGAACCCACTCACACTCACAGGGGTACCGACAAGGAGGTTCGCCAAGTCTGAAAAGAATAAATCGATAAAAATACCAAGTAATATCAGTATTGTTAGCGACGCACACCAGAACGCGATGCACTATTGGAAGATGCGCGGCGCCTACGACACAATACAACGGCACTATTATTTATTTATAAAACTTCGTACAACTTTGGTAATATATAGAGGGTATTTGGATAACACAATTACTATTGAGCACGATAAAATTGGTTGTAGTTTAGTAAAGTTATTCGTATTACAACTATTTTAGTATAATTCGTTAATAAATATACGCAATAGAATTTAGTCTAATAATATAATTACAATATTTATACTAAAAATTAATTAATTGAACTATATATACGCATTTTTAACCTCTAATATATTCTTTTTACAATATAATATAGAAAACGCGTTCTATTATAATAATTATTACAATTAGTTTTATTTTTCGCTATCTATAATAATTATCTCTATCGGCATTATTTTCGTTTTTTACTTTTAATTATTATATCAGTTTTATTTTCGTTTTCTTATTTTTAATTGTTATGTTGGCCATCGAGCGTATCTTCACTATAAATCCTACTTAAGAATATTAAAATCCTACTGCTAATTTCGTTATTAATATTATTAATTTCGTTATCAATATCGTTAATAATAACTACGACCGCCTTATCGAATTTACGCTATTAAATTGGGAAGATAGCTTTAATAATAATTATTTCGACGAATTCTTATTCGAATTTAAATTAGGAAGCGGTAAGGCGCTTGTAAGGGAGGCGTAAATCGATAATAAAAATATTTTTAATATAACTATCAAAGAAATACGAGAATATATTGAAATTTTAAAAATAAATAATAATATAAAACTTTTTTATATAAAATTATTAGTATTAATAAATTTTTATTATCTTAAAGCTTATTGCTACTATTATTACGTTAAAAATTATACTAATATAAAAATTAAAAATTGCTAACGCTGATACGCCTGCTATATAAAAATTAGAACCCGCCCTCTTCCTAATATTAACAGATTTAATTGAAAAGTATTGTCTCTTCTTTAAAGCTAAATATTTAATAATATTTATATTAATAATAGTAAAAGATATTTATACGTTAACTTAGTAATTAAATAAAAGGATAGCGATTATTATTAATTTATACGTTATTAACTATAGTATAAAGAACCAATATATAAAATTCATATACGAATATCATATTTGTCCGGTAAAGATAAGATGAATCTACTATCTTAATAGTACTATCGTTTTTAAACTTTTAATTTGTAAGAATTTTAAAATTGTCTATATTTATATTTATACTTTTAATATTACGGACTAAACAAAGAAGCTTAAAGCATTAAAATAATTCGTTGTCTATAAAATTACCCGCGGTTACCTTCTAGCAATAATCCTTCGCTTTTTCCGTAATAATAATAATTATAATAATAATATAAGGAGAAACATATAGATTGCTAGCGGTTATTAATTTTTTGATGAAATATAATTAACATTAGTAAAGTATATTACGAGCGGTACCTTAACCTACGTAAAGTTAGCGCTTCTTTTTTACCCAATTATTAAATCGATAAAGTTTTAAAGTATTTAACTTAAAGAATTGCAATTATAATAATTGAAAGATAAAGTATTTCCTAATTTTATGGGGTTATTAAATTAATTATAAAATTAATTAAACTACGTTACGTAATTTCTTTTTTACTTCTTCGGGTTAAATTTAAATACTCTATTAGTGTAGCTACTTTATATTTATAGATATTACGTATGATGCGAATTAATTCAAATAGTTTCTATATATAGTTTTATTCAACACAAATACGGTTATTAACTTCTACGTAATTACTTTTTAATAACTAAATCTAATAGCGATATTATAATTACCGCATTATTAGTACTACGTAGATAGGTAATTAAATATTGCAGAGAGGATTACCTATAGTTATTTTGGTATTTTCTTACTAACAATTCGGTTATTGAGTAAATAATTGTAAAGTTGGCCTTCCTTAATATAAACGTTAATTACCTCCTCTATTATATTTATATAAAGCTGACTTTAAAACGTAAATTGGCTAGTAATAAAGATAAGATTTATTTTTAAAGTATCTTAGAAATTATTAAATATCGACGGTTTAAAACCATTTACAACGAATCAATTGAGGTTGCTTTTGCTAGCTTACTTGTAATTAATATAATATAAAAATATATTAATAAGAATTAAGTATTGTATAAAAAATAATAAATAAATTACATTTGTAAGTATTCACCCTTATCATTATAAGTATAAAGTAACCCTTTTCTTAATCTCCTTAGGAATTGTTAATATTAATTATTTATTAATTTCTTTCGCTAGTGAGTAATTATAATTAACCTTTTCGAAGGCTACTATTTTGCTTTGAAATATTAAAATAAATTCATTTTATAATAGTTCTCGTTATTTAGTATTGTTAAATACGTATTAGTTATTAATAGCCGGTATTTCAATAAGGCGGTTAAAATTAAGACTGATTTTTATTATTCTATCTATACTATTATTAACTTCCTAAGTTTTAAATGCTTCTTTAAGTTGGTATAGAAGTTCTTTATTATTTAAAGTTTATAATAGGAAACGGTAATATATAATAGGAGAGTATTCAATTTGTAATTTCCTCAGCTTATTTAATATTATTATAAAATAATATCCAAATAATATACAGGAGTATAATTAAAAGGAAGCTGACTATAAGTATAGATTTTACCGTCGATAGTAGTTACCCTATAAACACCTCTAGTATTATTATTTCTTTAATAATTATTAAACCCTATTAGCGGACTATTTAGCACGCTAGTTAAATAATTAGTAGCGGGTTAGTTTCAAAATATATAAAATTAAAGAGGGATAAAGGGTACTAGCTATTGCTAAGGAGTTATAATTTATATATAGCATTAAATAAATAGCTCGTAAAATTATAGAAGTAGAGTTTAACCGTTTCTACGAATTTTAATAAACTATTAGTGAGCTATATAATATTAATTTAATACGTATAAAGGAGGCTAATACTTAGTATCTCTAATTAATAAAGGAGGGTGTTAATAATAAGCGAAATAATCCACTTATAATATTTCAAATTTAGTTAAATTGAAGTTACTTTTTTATACTTTTATTATGTTTCTATATTTATTGATATATCTCCGAGATTTACGCCTTTAGGTGGCAACCTGTAAGCCGCTAATATAATAGCGTGGTTTAATATATATATATATATATATATAATTTGAAAAAGAAGGTAAAAAAAGTAATCCGTACTGTATTCGAACCGGTAGCCTATTAATTTATTAAAATATTACCTAAATGTTTATTAACGTACGTACTTAGCTATAAATTAATAGGTATTAGAATAAGACCAATCGTATTACTATTTACGCTAACGGCTTATAGAAGAAGGTATTAAGAATTTACTTTTTATACCTATACTATATATAGAATTTAATTTACCTGGATTTTAAGGGGTAAAAAAGAAAGCGTAAGGCGAGAATGGAATATTTTCAAGTAAGAAATATAGGTATATTATAGGTGAAATTATACGCTTACGTTTTTTATTTAGAAGAGTCCTTTATTATTAGCTTTTAAATAATAATTCTAATTTTTATATAAGTTTATTCGTATAAGGTTAAATAGAACTCTTAAATCCTAAATTAGTTTACTTTTTAATTCCTACGCCTTTAGGTGGCAACCCATAAATTATTAGCCTAATAGTATAGTAAAGGTTAAATGAGATTTTAAACCCTAAATTAACTTAATTTCTCTCCTTACGCTTTTAAATAATAATTTATAAATTATTAGCCTAATAACGTAGGGAAAAAAACTTCTTACACAGTTTAGAGTTTTTTGAATAAAGTAGAATATAAATGTTAAAATAAGTTTTCTATTTAAGAAACTATTACCTAACCTTAATAAAAATCTCTAACGAATTAAAACCTAGAATAAATTTAGCAGGATAATATATATAAAGGTTAAATTTGTTTTAGAAGATATAAGTATTAATTAAAACAATAAAATAAATTTATTTTTAATTAAGGATTTAATTTTATATGTAAATCCTAAGCTATTTTAATCCCTACTCTATTTATTAATTAGGCCGGGTCCGGAATTACTAAAATTCCGAGGTTAAATTGGTTATTCTAATTCCTACCTAATTCGTTAATTAAATTTAATCTAACATAATTAAAATGCCTTAGTTAAATTAATTACTTTAGTTCCTATTTAGCCCGTTAGTTAAATTAGATCCGCAATAATTAAAATTACTAATAATAATTTAATTAGTCTCTCGATAGGCCGGTTTAAATAATTAATACTTATAGGGTATTCCCTAGCATTAAAATTACCTTTTTTAAAATACTAATTCAAAAACGTTAAAATAGGATTAAGGGGGGACGTAATAAATATAACGTTAAACCCCCAGTAGACCGTAAGGAACGACGCGCTAAATATTACTATTAGAATTAAAATATAAGGCTTTCTTTATAAATTACTTTCCTATATTAGACGATCGATAGGTTAAAGGGTTTTATTATTACTTTAAATTCAATTTATTATTCCTACTTTCCCCGGAACGGAACCTAAACGCTCTATAAAGCTTTAATTTTCGCTCTTCATTAATAGAAATATCCTTAATAAATACTTTTACAATAGTTAATATTTAATAAATTTAAAATTTTAACTTTTTATTATTAAATATTCATACCTCTAAATATCTTTATTATATAATTACGAGCGATATTTGTACTAGATTTATCCTACTAGCGATTCGAACGTATAACCTAAGAATAGGCAATCGAATTCCGCTTATCCCACCTTCCCAAGTATTTATAAAATATATTAATAAGTTTAATTAATATTATTAGTACTATAAATATAGTTTATCCGTTGGCATTTAACCGAAGATTTTTTTAAATACCGTCCGTAGAGTATTACCTTTTTAAAATATATTTATAAATTAGTATTAAGGGAGTAACCTATCGATAAATCTAATTAATATTATTAGCTTCAAAAATAAAGCCTATTATAAGATTTTCTTAAATACCGTTCGAAGAATAGTACTAAAGTGGTTTATAGTATAATTATAAATTTTCTGCTTAAATTGGTTTTTTTTTATAAGGGAAGATTTAAAAACGTCCTTCCTACGCTTAAGACAAAAATAAGAATATTAATCCGAAGGTAATTTGTACTTTAATTTTTAATATAATTATATATTTTTGTATATTGAATAAAAATGGTAAAAGAATTATATAATTGCGGAAAGGTACTAAAACTACGCTTTAATAACCCTTTTAGAAATAAAAAATCCGCGGGAAAGTATTAAAGTTATATCCAAATAGCCCTTTCGTAAAAAAAGGCGTAGAATAAGAATTTAAATTTATTAATGAATTTAAATAAGTTATAAACTTATATATGTTATTATAGGTTAGAACCGGATACTAACTATTATAAATTAAAAATTTTTATTATATAAATTTTAAAGTTTATTCTACGGAAAAATACTTAGAAATACTCAAATAATTCTCCTATAACGGCCCTATAGTATTTAACCCCCTAATTAAACTTTTTAAATACCTTTATATATGATTGTATACCCTACCTTAGAGTTTAACCCTCTAATTAACCTTTTTAAGCGCTCTTATATATAATTATATATATTACCTTAATATATAAACCCTTTAATTGAACTTTGTAAATGCCCCTATATACAATTATATATTTTATTTTAGTATATAACCTTTCAATTAAACCTTTTAAGCGCCGATATATATAATCATATATTTTACCCTAATATATAACCCTTTAACTGAACTTTTTAAACGCCCCTATATACAATTATATACCGCTCCTACCTATTTTGGCTAATTATTCTATTTAATTAATCGTTCTTACCCTTTCTTCTTATATACCCTACGACCGCTAGTTTAAGGTAGGTATGGTTAGATGGTTTAAATTGCAACTTTCGAATTTCCGCGAAATTTATTTATATGAGGAATTTTAAAAATCGATTTAAAACTAACTGACCTAATTTCCCCGTTGTACTTTTATATAATAAATATAGGGTAGGCAGATTAGATATAGGGTAGGTAGATTACCCTCTTGATTAATAATATACCCTTTCAAATATTTTTATATATAATTTGTAATACTATCTTATAATATTTACCCTCCTAATTAAACTTTTTAAACGCTTTTATATACGGTCGTATACGTTATTTTAGTATTTACCCCCTTAATTGAGCTTTCTAAGCGCCCCTATATATAATCGTATACCATTCCTATTTAATTAATCGCTCTAACCCTTTCTTCTTATATATTCTACGATTTTTAATTTAGGGAAAGTGTGGCTAGACGGTTTGAGCCGCAATTTTCGAATTTCCGCGAAATTCATTTGTATAGGAAATTTTAAAAATCGACTCATAGTTACTAAATTTAATTTCCGTATCGTAATAAATATAAGGTAGGCAAACTACCTTCTCCTAGTTAAATTAGCTACCATAGCTAATAATAAAGTAAATATAGGGTAAATATAGGGTAGGTAAGTAAAGTGTAGGGTAGGCAAGCCACTTTCCTTCGGCTAAATTAATTAATTTAATTAATATATATATATAGTCGCTATTTAAGTATAAGTATAGAGTAAGTAAGCTACTTTCCTTCGGCCAATTTAATAATTTAAATAATATATATATATATATAAAGTCGCCAGGTAAGTATAAATGTAAGGTAGGTAAGCCACTTTCCCTCAGCCAATTTAATAAGTTAAATAATATATATATATATAAAGTAGCTAGGCAAGTATAAATATAGGGTAGGTAAACCACTTTCCCTTAGCTAAATTAGCTACCACGGTTAAAAATAAGGTAAGTATAACGTAAGTGCAAGGTAAGTAAGCTACTTTCCCTTGGCTAATTTAATAAATTAAATAATATATATATATATAAAGTAGCTGGGTAAGTATAAGTATAGGGTAAGTAAGCTACTTTTCCCAAGCCAGATTAGCTATTCCAATTAAAAATAAGGTAAATATAAGGTAAATATAAAGTAGCTAAGTAAGCTATTTTCCTTCGGTTAATTTAATAAATTAAATAATATATTTATGTATATAAATTAATTGGGTAAATATAAGCATAAGGTAGGTAAGGTACTTTCCCGCGGCCAATTTAGTTAATTTAATTAATTTAATTAATATATATATAAAGTAGCTAGGTAATTATACTTATATAGTAAGTAATCTACCTTGTTTTAATTAAGTTGGTTACCCTAATTAATATATAAATAAAGTATAAGAGTTTTAAATTATAAAATGAAAGAGAAATTAAGAATTAATAAATTATTTTTATTATTATATATATAATATTTAGTAGAATAATAGTAAAATAAAATATGAAATAAGAATTTTGAATTACCTTATTATAATATATAAAAAAAAGAAATATTTATTAATTATTATCTATTATTTTAACAACCTTGTATTTTTTTTCTTAAAAGGTTTCAAATATTCTTTTTCATTTTTAACTTTCTTATTTCAAAACTAAAATTCAAAGTTTTAAACCTAAAAACGTATAAAATTAAACTATCCTATATACTTTTAATAATATTATAACTATAAAGAATCTCAAAATATTTTTAGTAAAATTTTATTTTTACTACTAGAAGAGAAAAGTATTTATTTATTTTATTTTAACTTTGAGAAAAAAATTATGAGGTAAAACCTTACCTACCTAATAAAAAACGGCAATAATAAAAATCGAACCTACAACCTCAATAGCGCAATATTAATATATTTATTACTAAGCTATAAAACCGTTAAGAAAGACCGTTATTTCTTTTCCTTATTTAATTTCTTCCCCTCTCTTCTTTCTAAAACTTTCAACACCATTATTCACAACGCGATATAGGACCTACAATACATGACACGAAAATTTTCAAAGACGCGAACTTAGAATAAGTCACGCGGTAGAATTACGTGTTATATATTACTAAGAAGGGAAAAGAACGGTTTTTTGAGTCTTACCCATTTTGAGTAATATATATACGATATAGGCCACGGGAGCTACAGAGAGAGAGTAGGCTAACCAGGGGTTCCCCCCCTGCGAGTGTGAGTGGGTTCTAAGCGTAATAATCGACACCCATCGATCGTGTCCCGCACAAAACTTGACTCCATTCACAACGGGCAACAGCCAAATAGATGCTATTCAAGCCAATAGTCCCGCCTAGCCATCCTGAAATTGGTAATCCTCAATGCAAGTACCACGCTAACGAACACGTGCATTACTTGCGCACCGCACAGTGAATTGAACGGAAAAGACGGTGTGCAGTCTTGTTCCCGGACGAGACCCCTCCTCACCTGCCTGGGTCTTCAAAGCGCTCCGATGCCCACCTTCAATCTCGTTTCCCTCGATATCCTTATTCGTACTTGCCTTTCTTGTCCTCAAAGTCGCAACCATGGCTTCCAGTAGCGGCCAAACTCCCAACAGCCCCAAAAGCCCGCAGAGTCCCGAGGCAGCATCGCCAGCACCCGCTGCTGCCCCAGCACCCGCTGCTGCCCCAGCACCCGCTGCTGCCCCAGCACCCGCTGCTGCCCCCGCACCTCTGCTCAGCGCCGAGGCGGCGACTGCGGCTGGTATTCTTCCTGCATCGCACTGGGCTGATCAGCCGGTAAGTTGCAATCACTTCGGCCGCTCCCATCACTGAGAAATCAACTCTAACCAAAAAAATCTTACATGTTTTCGTAGCTCCCCGAGGAACGTCCCGACGATGATACTGACTCTACGTTTGGATCCGACGTCTCCAGCACCGCTTCCTTGACCAGCAGCATTTTCGAGTACCGCACCCACCATGGCAGAACTTACCACGGCGATATCGGTAATGCCGAGGCCTGGGAGCCCAACGACCAGCATCACGTCGATGCCATGGATGTTGCGTATGTATATGGTCAAAGTTTACAGTCAGAATGCAGACACTGACTGACGGCCTTTAAAGCCACCACTGTCACACAGTGTGCCTCGGCGGAAAGCTTTTCATGTCCCCTCTTGATAAGAAGAGGGTTCAGAAGGTAGTGGATATTGGCACAGGCACCGGCCTTTGGGCAATGTAAGCTTCCCCCCGCAGCTGTATCTTGGTGTCCCCTGTTCTTTCTCCGGCAATTCTCAGCCCTAATACCATCTTACAGCGATTTTGCCGATGAATTCCCCAACGCCGTAGTTATTGGTACCGACGTCTCACCCATCCAACCGTCGTGGGTACCTCCCAACGTCAAGTTCGAACTCGACGATTGTAACCAGGAATGGACCTGGGCCGACAATACCTTTGACTTTGTTCATATGCGCATGTTGATGGGTGTGATTGCGGACTGGCACGACATCTTCCGCCAGGCCTATCGGACCTGCAAGCCAGGCGGCTATGTTGAGACCTTTATCGGTTCTCCCCAATTCAAGAGTGACGATGGGTCGGTAAAGCCGGATAGCGCCCTGGGTCAATGGGGCAATATTTTTAGCGAGGGCGGCAAAAAGTTCGGAAGAACGTTTGACGGTGTTGAGGAGGATTTGCAAAGAAAGGGCATGGAAGCGGCCGGCTTTGTCGATATCGAGGTTAAGGACATTCTGTGTCCGATTGGCACTTGGCACAAGGATAAGGAGGCTGCAGAGCGAGGACTGTGGTGGAAGATGTCGCTTGACATGGATCTGGAGGGTTATCTCACCTACATCTGCGCCAACCTGCTGGGCTGGACGGTAGAAGAGACAAAGGTCTACTGCGCCCACGTTAGGAAGGAGTGGGCCGATCGTAGCATCCATGGCTACGTCTGGTTGCGTGTCGCGTGGGGCCGGAAGCCAGAGTAAAGAGTGGCCATGTGCTCGTTAGAAGTACTGCTCATTCGGGAAATTGATGAAGCCTTTTGGTTCCAGGTTCTACCATGCTGTCGCGGATGTGGAGACGGAAGTGACCTCCGGGACGGGAGTTGAAGCTTGTGATGCCGTGTTTGGTGGCTGCGGTTTGAGGCCAAATTTTCAGAGGGAGCTGGTAACGGGAAACGAGTTGCTGAAGCTGTTGATAGCGGGTGTCACACGGACATCTGACCCTAACCCTGAACAACACCCCAGGGCTCCAAGAGCCGCACGGCTGACCCTCACGAACACCAAGCCTTGTAGTCCGGCTAGATGCCTTAAGTAGCTAAGCTACCCTTGACTTCGGAAGGTTATTCCTCCGATGGTACGATTTACCCGGAATACCCTCAATACCCCTCGGCGCTTCTAGCTAATAATATAATTACCGATTACGCTAGGCCGCGCTAGTTAGATTTAAGGGGAGAACCTTATTATTATGGAATTAACCCTAGCTAATTAAATTAACGGAGAAACGCCGGAAATAAGGCCGGCGCTTAAAGGACGTCGGAGATTGGATGAAGGTATTTAAGGAAATTTATATATAAGTATAGTTGTATATACTATTAAATAGATACCTTATAGCCTAACAGCCGGATTAGGCTAATAGGACGATATACGTACCAATTAGAAGAAAGGAAAACTTCAATATAAGAAGGCTTAAGAGCCTAGCCTTTTAGCTAAGGCTTAAAAGGATTAATGAGGCCTTCGAGACTAAAGTAGTTTATTATTACGAACTTAAGCAGAAGCATGAGCTGACCAAGCCGCTGGGACGCGACAGCCCCGCTTATAATTAGATAGTGTAACGTAAGATAAGGGTTGAACTATAGGAGTACCCGAAGGGCGCTTGCTAGGAGGAGCTGGTTACAGTAAGCAGGTGCTTATAGTAAGTAGGCGCTTATAGTAAGTAGACGCTTATAGTGAGTAGGCGCTTACAGTAATTAGGCGTTCACAGTAAGTGTTACGAACTTAAGCGATTACACGGGCCAACCAGACCGTTGGTAGCACAATGACCAAAAGAGGCTAGACCGTGTAACACACGGACTAGGGGAATGCTCACGCAGGGCGCAGGGAGGCAGGCTCACGCGGTGAGCCAGGCTCACGCATG
>RAOM01000185.1:0-26596 GCA_009805225.1 Neurospora sp. LNF1-1 | reverse complement strand
TCTTAACCCCCCCCCCCCCCCCCCCGAGACTGCCTCCCGGCCGCTAGCTCTGACATAACCTCCCAACTTATGCGAGCAACTCTTTTGTCCACCGCCGCTAGGTGCCGCGATTGAAGAGGCAGAGCCCATCACTATAATGTTCGAGACGGAGGGCAGAACCGAGATTAGAGTCGAATCTGAAAGCCAGGTGCGGATGGGAGCCTTCGAGAATGATCAAGCTTAACTCGCCCAACAGCCTCATCAGCCTCGGCAGCTTGTTGCCCTCCAGCCAGGTCCTGCCAGGTCTCGCTGTGGATGTTGGTCCTGCCCCTGCTCTTCCATAACCTCCTCGTTGTGAAACCTCCATGCCGATCACTGGTTTCCTCCCGACAAACCTTTGCCGCCGTTGGTCACATTGCCGCCGTTTACAACAAATTCTCCGTTAAAGGCCATGTCCATGTCTCCGTAGAGGTTGCCTCCGTTGACCACACCATTGTTAACAACCCCATGCCCACCGGGATAGACATCAACTCCTTGGGTCGCGACATAGTAAGGACCAGGGGCAGCGTTGACGGTACCGCCCAAGTTGATAATACCGCCGTTGTTAACGATAATACCACTGTTTCTAGCTCCTGCCCCTCTATAAGCCTGGTAGTTCTGTGCCCCGTAGCCCCCGAAGTTCGGGTAGTTCTGGGCTCCGGCGCTGTAGTTCTGTGATCCGGCGCCTCTGTGACCCGTGTAGTTTCGTCCTCTGGGGCCCCCGACGTTCGGGTAATTCTGTGCTACGGCGGCCCCGTAGCCTGGGTCGCCCTGTGTTCCTGCTCCAACACCGCTCAGATGCCCCGCGGCGCCTGTGGCCCCCGGGATATTGACGCTGGGGGCAGCAGCGACACCGCTACCCGGTTGCTGACCCTGAGCATATCGCAGCGCAGCCAAAGCCGCTTGCGATCTCTGCGCCCTCTTCTTCGCCTGGTGTCTCTGCGTTTTTCCGATCTGCCTGGTGTGACAGGCAAGACAGTGCTTATCTGCACCGCGATCTTCGGGCTTGTAGCAGTTGCTACAGGAGCCTAGCCCACGGCGGGCACGCTCGATAATGGCAGTCACCTGCTCGGGCGTCGGCTTATTTGCCAAGCACACGAAGCAATGGGCTGCCGATTTCTTCCAACGGAAGTTAAGGTTGCGCTTCGTGCAAATCGCGCCGGTATAAGGAATTTCGAGGGGTTGTCCGTGGATAGCCGCCGGCGGAGGCAAGGGAGGTTGGAGAGGCTTGTTCTCGTAGGAGACCACTACGAGACTGAGGACGGGGTCTTCGACTTGTTGCTGGTAGACCACTTGTCCCTGAGGGCTACATGTAGCAGTGGGAGGTGCGGGGCCGGGGATGGGATGATTGACTTGTTGGTCGTAGGCGAGCTGCCCCTGAGGGCTGGTAGCAGCGGGAGGCACTATATCACCGGAAGCATTCTGCGGAACGGAGAGCTCCTCTTCCTGACCGTGTCTGGCGCCGGATGTTCCGTCGACAGGTTCAACTTGAGCGATCGAGAATGCGTTGACATCCGAGAAGGTCAGGGGCCGCTGTTGTAGAAGTGCGGGAATTGGGATGGAGCGAATCACCGCCGCAAGCACGCGGTTGACATCCAGTGGTCGCTTTGAACCAAGGCAATTGATGAGCCTTCGCGGGGTTTCATTGCCGGGCTGGTATCCAGGCAAGGTGGACAAGATGAATATGAAGGCGGAAACCACCTCGTCGTAGCCCATTTCTCGGCGATGCTCGAAAAAATGCATGAGCTGTCGCGTCGGATTGAAGTTAAAGCGCGGCGCAGCTAGGCCTGTCGACTCCATGTTGATCTGATAGTTTGAGGTCAACATTGGTTCTTTGTGTCGGGGTTAGCGCCACGATCTTGCGATTGTAGGTCGTAGTCTTACCTGTTTTTGGTATTGGGGAAGAGATGTTCGATAGGAGTGCAACTTCCAGTCCGCAAAGGTACGAGTGTTGTTGTCGCTTGGGAGGATGATGTGACGAGTAGAAAAATGTGTAAAAGTGCGTGAGCAGGAATACCGAATTAGAGGTAATCTCTGAAAGTGGTCCGGGCGTGCAGATGCGAGGTGTGAGCTTGAAAGTAAACCTGGAGGTATCGTTTTGGGGGTGGTACCGGGGGCATCATTACCCTTTATCTGATCTCGAGTACGGCGGGTGAGATCAAGGGTTGACGGGTTGCCTGGCTGAATGGTCGGAACCCATATCCAAACGGACCCCCTAGGCTCAGGGGACGATACCTTCGTCCACCTCAACTGTCTTTTTTTCCTGGCCTTGGCCCAACTTCTTCAACTTCAACCTTTCTTCGAGATTAAGCCTGGTCTCAAACATACCCGCTTAACGTTGGAAGAAACCATCGTATTAGTTCAAAGTTCCTCCGGCAACCTGAGATTGAGCAGTCTGCTGCGGATAGCTCTGGTGCTGCTGATAGTCGTGCTGTTGATGGTTCGCCTGTTGCACGGTCTGCGGGTGAGGAACACCCTCCACTACAGTCGGCGGCGCCTCAGCCGCTTGACGAGCCCTCCTGGCCTTCACCTTGGCTGCGTGTCTCTTGGTCTTTATGTTCTGCCTCTCGTGGCAGACGCGACTGTCGTGACAATGCATGTTGTCGCCCCGGTCCGCCATTGCCGGGATTCCAGACTGACTGGACTTTGCACTCCCCGCACTTGAATCAGTCGGATGCAAGTTTCTTCCAAAGGAATTTTAGGTTACATTTTGTGCAAATCGCGCCGGTATATGGGACTCGGAGGGGTGGTCCGTAGATAGGAGTCGGCACTGCGCCGCGAGGCACCTAGCACGCCCCTTGGCCAGGCAAGGGGGACAGTGAGTCTAAGTCTCCAGAGGAAAGGCTACCCTCAGAGGAAAGGGTACCCCGATGGGCGTTATGAGAGAATTGCTGATTAAAAAGACGAATGAAAGAATGACCAGAGCACAGCTGGGCATTGCCGGGAGGGGCACCAGTTGGTGGGCTTATGCAACGCTGGAAGACCACCTGGAGGAAATTCTGTTCCACACCACACGTGGGATTAATAAGTCGGGGAGATGACCAGGGAGACAATGGAAGTATTGGTTAACGAACATGACTGGAGTATATAGCAATGAAGCAACACTTGTCACGATGAAGGTCACAAGGGAAACGTTATTTGACTCCTTATATGTGCTACCTTGGGGTCATGCTAACAGAACGAACACTTGTTATAGAACCGCAAGAGTGAAAATCTGAGACTTTGATCCGTGAAACCCAAACAATACAATACTCCGCAAGAACAGCGCCTGCTAGCAAAAAGCCTACATGTAAGTAAGCATGGAGGACATATGGCGTTGAGGAGTTGAGAACTCCAAAGCAAACGTAGATACCGTAACTTCCAACCCTTCAACCACCTCCCTTCAACCACCTCCCTCCATCCTGTCCTTTTCCATCAGCCTCTCAGTATTCTGCTGTCCTCGAGGTCCTCTCCTTCTTAATCCTAGTAACAAACGTTCCCTGCTTAATCGTTGAAGAATCCACCCCACTCGTTGGAACCTCTCTCAACACCCTGGGGTTGAATGGTCTGCTGTGGGATGGATTGCTGGGGGTTGGATGCTGAGGGTTGGATTGCTGAGGGTTGGATTGCTGAGGGTTGGATTGTTGAGGGTTGGATTGCTGAGAGTTGAATTGCTGGAGGACGGGTTGCTGGAGGCTGCCCGTCTCGGCGGCTTGCCGCGCTCTCATGGCCTTCTTCTTGGCCGCTTGCCTTTTTGTCTTGAGGACTTTCCTCTCATGACAGTCCTCACAGTACATATTATCGCCCCTGTTGGCTTCACCGTAGCAATTGCTACAGCTGTCGATTCCCCGCTCAGCTCGCTCGAAAATTTCCGCGATTTTCTCGTGGCTTGGTTTGTTCTCAAGACACATAAAGCAGCGCTCCGCCGTCTTCTTCCAAACGAAGTCGGCGTCACAGATATCACAGATCTTTCTCAGGTAGGGAATCTCGAGTGGTTCAGGTTTATTAGTGGCTGACGGTGAGGGGGATGGTGTGGCCAGGGCGTGTGTCTGGCTCTGCGGCATCTTCTGTGGAGACGCTGAAGCTAACTCGTGAAACTCCTCGGGCGATGGCGGAAGAACAGACTGGTTGGCGGAGGGCCGGATAACGGATGGCTGGTCGGGAAAGGTGTTCTGGCCCCATTGCGTTGTATCAAGCTTGACTTGATCCCTCGGGATGCTATCAGACGTTTGAGTCCCGCCCATCACCGCAGGCTGTTGGACATAGTGTGTCGGTGAGGTAGGGTGAATGATGACATCCTGGTCGTTCGTCGCATTGAGGCCCGCCAGGCGCTGCTGTAATTGGGCTATGCCTTGGTCTATGCCTTGGGCTATCTCTTCGTCTGACCAGTAGAGAGCCCCAGGAAATGAAAAGAGGAATGATAAGAAGAAGTTCCGGGTAGCATGTACAGGACCCAGGATAGGGCGCTCAAAGTGGTGTCGATTTGCGGCTGCCTCTATACGGTGATGATCCTCGTTTGGGAGCATGTCGAACAATGTCCTCAGGCTCGCGGACTCCATTGTTGCGTACGAGGCTTCTTTCTTTGCAGAAGACGCGAATGGGGTATGGAGGCTTGCTGTTGAGAACCTGGGAATGACCGGATGTGCAGAAAGAATGATGGTCGTCGCAGCGCAATAGTGCGTCGACACTTCTTGAAGAAAGATAGCCTGAGAAGGACACAGTCGTTTCCTTGTTGATTGAGTGGGGCTGATATCGGTGCTGGAAGGATAGAATGAAGATGCGAGGGGAATGTGATGACTTGCTTGTCCCTGCAGGTGTGTGGAAGAAGGAAGGCAGGATGTAGGTGGAAGTAAAGAACTGAGGGGACCTCCGCGTATTTTGCGACTCTGAAGTCTGGAGGGGAGGTTGCAGGAAAGGCGAGGGTCCGTTAAGTGCCTGCCTCAGAACAACAGAATTTTAGATTAAGAAGATCACCGGTGGCACTTGCTCCCAAATGCCGTCGAAGCATGTGGAGACTGAGGGGCAATGCCAAGACCGCAGACCTGGAGCTTCGGAAGGGCTTTCTCCAGGCCGGGTGTTGGGAATAAGACAATAGTATCGTTAGGGTAATGCCTTGGGCACTATTATTATCCGGTGTTGTCAACTTGGGCAATTCGGTGAGGTATTATTTGATTTTGAACAAACCCCGTCGGATTAATGCCTGACGCGTCGGCCTGACGCTTCGTGGTGTGTACCTAAAATGACTTGACGTCGAAGCGCGTACAAGAGCTATACACACTATGACGGAATAGCTTCTGGAAGCTGGTCGGCATTCCGTACATCCGTTTTCAATTGGCTTTTTTGGATATAGATCAGATGGGGGATCCCTTTGTTCCAGACGAGGAAGGATAGCGGGTTGCAACTCTTCTTCCACAGGAGCTCGGGTGTAGATAATGGAAATGTAGACAAAGAGAACGCAATATCTTCAACAGAGCACCATGAGGGACATGATATTGGGGTGTTTATATGCAGTACATAGTGCTGTCAGCACAAACTGTTGTTCTTAGAAGGCGAATAAAGGAAAACCTTGAACTGCGAAGACGAAACCAAACAGAACACAACAATCGTAGTGCTTGCTAGGAGTAAACATGCAGCTGTGCATGTTTGCAAGCATTTAAAGACTCCTTTCAAACAGTCCTTCCACTCAAGCCTAAAACCAGACTCCTCATACTTCCACTTCTGCCTGCGTGGTCTGGTGTCAAGTTTGCTCACGATCAACTCTTTTCGGACCTTTTCCCCTTTGCGGACTTGCCGTCAGTTTGCTGTTCAACTTCTGTGGGATCTCAAGCTTCGTATGAAGCCGCTTCTTCTTGGCTCTCGGAAAAGGCTTCCCATCCGCTAAGCAGGACACCTCCAAATCCCGTGTGAAACTCAACTTCTGACGGGCGGACAGCCTGATATTCGACAGCCCGAGATTCGACAGCCTGAAATTCATCGATAGCCGGGGTTCCAATAGCCGGGGTTGCGATATCCGGCGTTTCGACAGATGGAGTTTCGACACCTGGAGATTCAACAGCTGGCTCCGGATTACCAGCTTGAAGTTGACCAACTTGATCGAAGGCGATGCCGAGTCCCTTGAAGATGGCTTCAGCGGCCTCCCGTGCCTTTCTTGCTCTGAATTTTGCAGCATGCCTCTCGTTCTTGCCCTTCGAACGCCCGTAGCAGAGATTGCAGAGCTGATTATCGCCCCTATCCGCCTCACCATAACAGGTGCTACAACTATCGACGCCACGAGCAGCACGCTCAATAACGGCGGCAATCTTTTTGGGGCCCGGCTTATTTCTGCAACAGCCAAAGCAGCGGTCCGCTGTCTTCTTCCACACAAAATTGGTGTGGCAGGTTGAACAGGTCTTGTCAGGGTAAGGGACCTGAAGAGGAGGGCGAGTGGCAGCCGGCACAGATGCCACAGGGGCGACGGCGGCGAGCTGCGGCGATTGAGAATGATTGGGAGGGTTGGGATACGAAGGGGCAGTGGGATAGGAAGCGGCATCAGGCTCTTGCTCCGAATGGTGATTGTAGGGGATTAGGGAAGGAGTGGGGGCAATATCTTTCTGTAACTCTTTGTGGTGGACGGGGGGGCTGGGATAAGGTGCGACGGACCACTGCTGCTCATGATGGGTGGGCAGAGAGACTGAAGCGAAAGGCTCTACGACTCGCGGCTCATCTTGGTTGTCGTGGGGCAGGGGAACCAAATTACCGCCGACACTCCAATCATCCTCGTCCCAGCCTAGTTCATATTGTGAGGGATCAACCAAAGACATGTCTGGCGTCTGTGCCCTATCTGAGAAGTGTTGGTCAAAAAAGCGTGAGTACTGTTCGACTGATGTGCTTTGGCTGCGGCAATGCCCCTCTGATGCGGGCTGTCGATGGCTGCCGGGAGCAGGATGTTGGTCGTCCATGGTGGGCTATTGGAGAGGTCGAATAGAACCTCAGAAGCGTATCCGATGGTTGTGGTTATCGCTTTTGCCAATTGACTGAGGTGATGCTAACCGTCAGCAGACTGGTTAGTTGTTATTGTTGCGGTCATTGGGCGAGAAGTACCTACTATTTTATATGAACGGGATGGTATTTCCGCCCGGTTGGACGGCTCTGGCGAGGGAGTTGGATTCCCAAGTTGATTTGCTGATTACTTGCAGAACGCGATGCGCTCTTTGAGATAAACTACACCCACTTCGTTCCAGGTTCGTAGGCCTTCACGGTGAGATTTTCCTTTTGGCTTTGATATGGCGAGAAGTGGGCGCTTTGAGGGGTACCTGAAATGCTGAATGGCTGCTGACCCGCAACTGGCGGTTTGTAAAGAGGATGGGAGATCTGGAGGGTCAGAGGGAAAACAAATAAGAAAGAACGAAGTGGGGGGCTGACCTTGGCGCAAGCAGCGACTTTGGATGCCAGAAGCGAACTTGCGTAGAGGTATAAGGCAGGTGAGCGCGAGGTGCTTGTATCATAACAAGAGGATTATTTTGAAAGGAGCACCAGCGACGCTCGCTTTGGAAGGTCATCCAAACATGTGGGTGCCAGCCCTCGACCTGGCAAGGATGGCCGCGGAGCTGGGTAACGCGACTGAAGATGAACGCCAAGCTGGTCAAAACACATCGGTCAAAAGCAGTCACTAGGGCCTTTGGTAATTCGACGAGGTCTCCGGGATATCTTATGTCGGGTATCGTACCCATTATACCAAACAAGAACATATTGACAAAAGGGAGGCCAGTATCATAGCAGATCTCCATTGTTCGTGATGTAAGAAACGAAATGAGTCTTATCTTATCGCAGTTCCAAAAACAAAAGATGGAAAGGAAAAAAAAAAAAAAGAAAAAAGAATGAGAAAATGAATGACAAAAGGAATGAGAAAAGGAAAAAGAAGAAAAAAGAGGAAACTTCTGAGAAAAAAAGGAGAAAAGAAAAGGGAAAGGAAAGAAACATGAAAGCTTGAAGCAACAGAGACAGAGAGAGAACAGAAATGCCCGAGAACGAATGGAGATACGCGGGTATTAAACCTGGACCTTTCGAAACGATAATGAGGACGTAAGATGTGTACGGGCTGGGAAATTGTGAGACAGTCCAACGGTGTGTGCACCGTGTAGGCCTGGGCATCGGATGGCGCGTATTGCAGCCTGCCCCAGGTAGTCCAGACAGATGGACTCCGGGCGTTAGACTTCTAACATGTACTAAACTTTATTGCGAAAGGTACATGCCGTTAGCAGCATAATGGGTGATGTTATAAGTATCTCTCGCAAAAAGGGAGCATACCCCGTTAACGACGGCAATTATTGCCCCCTCTGTAAGTCGGCTTTCTTTCAGCGGTCATCTGGGCCCCGGCCACGAAGGGAACGCCCGCCAGCTCACAGTGCCAAATGACGGGGTCATTGCCCGCACGGCACACGCCCGCACTCACTACACTTTGGATGGCCTCGCTTTCTCAGTGAAGACGCCCCATCACTGTGTCGCATCGCCGTGCGGCATGCAAGAAAAGCTCTTGAGGTGGTATGTTCGGCTTGACAACGTTAGGAACTATCCAGTTGTTAGGAAGCCGGATGTGCTGTCACGCACGAGCACCACGTAGCGACGAACGCTGCGAGGAAATGGATTTCCCGTCAGTCTTCCTGGCAGCAGCGCCGCGGACGAGAGACCAGGAAGCCACTCACAACCACTGGGATACAAACCAAGTAAGTATCAAGATGGCATCTGGCTAAAATAGGCTCTCATCTCCTGTTAGTATTCGTGGCCCGCTGACCGATCGCGTGGGGATCGAGATCACAAATAGTTACCTCGACGAGAGCAAGCCCTTCAAGCACGTACCGCGAGACATTCAAACCTCGTCCAGTCGCCGATGGAGGAGCCACGATCACCGAATATATACCCGATGATGCTGCGCCGGCCACCGTTGCGAACGTCCCTAAGTTCCACCAATGCTCGGTTCTCACCGCCTAGGAAACTCATGTGCCCCGCAAAACCATCGTTAGTTAAGAGGGCGCCGGTGGATGGGAGCAGAACTTCCATATACAAGAAGTGTCAGATCAGGCCAACGCGACCCTAGAGTTCCGCACAAGTATGGCATGCTTCACGAAGCCGTCAAATACCGTCTATATCGGCAGCAGAATACGTCGCTGTGCTGCTGTCAAAGCGTAGCAACTGTGATATGCTAGGAGATGTAGAGGCTGGTTCGAGCAAGAGAGGATGGGCGAGCTTTGCGAGGAGAGGCGCGCAGATTCCGTGGCAGCGGGACCTCAGCGAGCGAACATTGTTATCTGCACGCGGCCAGCCCCCCAGCGTAGGAATGCGATGCTGAATCCGATTCCGAACACGGCCGTCGACGGAGCGGGGATGGCGAAGAATTGGGACAAAGTGAACGATAAGCAGAAGGTGGAAGTGATGATGGGAGAGCGGGACAACCTCGAAGCTTTGCTTGATGAACAGAAGCGGCGCATTTTGCAGAGTCAGCGCGGTCGCTTGCGTGGGCTTGTCGCAAGCCGATCCGATCGGAAAGTCAGTCTCTCTTCCTCATCCTCAGAGCAGAAGCACTGTCGGCTTGCAACGACAAGCTTGACAGATACACTTATAGGATTCGCTGGACGGCCTGCGTCACGAGCCTCTTTGTTGTCTTTGGCAATGCCGGCGCCATAGGATGACTGGTCTTCGCTTTTCGGCTTCGGCTCGCTGAGCTGGTCGCATCGTCATTGATATGCCTTCCTTCATAGTAGGGTTCTATGTTTGTGCGTCTCCCTCCTCTGTGTCATGCTAACGAGTATGAGGGAGAGTTTGTTGTCAAGAAGGAGTGGTACTCACCAGTTCTGCCACTAGTTACTCATCATCTTGGAGGTATGACTGCCAACATGACTCGCTAGGTTGACAGCGAAACACTCACAGGAGAGAGGGGGGGAAAGACGATATAAGACCCAGCCGGCGAGCGTCTTGACCGGTTCAGCGAAACAGGTTCTGAGACCAAGCGTCAGAGCGGAAGCTCTTTCCACATCGGCGCATATGATTGTGAAGAATGGAAAGGCACGAAAATCCCCTTGTCTGTCCGCATTGCAGGAAACAAGCTCGGCGAGTGTGGATTTTACGCCATTCCGACATGCGAGTCGATGTACAAGATATTGCTCATAAAAGAAGGAGACGTCCTGGAATGTTTGATGCGTACAACTACGGAAAACCAGTCCCTCTTGAATGGCCGGCGTGGTCATTTCCTGGAAGGCAACAATCTCAAGGAATCGGAATGTGACGGTTACGTCAAGAGGCAGTGGCCCCCTCGACGCAACTGCGGGTTGACTCGTGAGAGAGCAAGGCAGGAGCTCACGAACGAGATTGGCCGGGATCGACATTGCAGGAATGTGCGAAGTCAGCCCCTGATTCGCAGAAGGAGCGGTAGGCGGGACGTTGTTGCCGGCGATGGTTGAAAGATGAACTGTTAAGAATCTGACGAGCAAAGTTGGCCATGACGATCCACAATGGGACGAAAGAGCAAGAGCAAAGATGTGGCGGAGATTGGCGGGGGGAGAAAACATAAAGAGAAAAGAAGAAGAAGAGAGGGGAACCGTCAGTTCAGATACATGGCTGATCTATGTAATGTACGTGGATCCAAGGAATAGCGATTGTCCGAGTCAATGGACTGGACGGACATGCAGAACTGCTGTTTGGTTTGGCGGGCAAAAGACGAGCGCATGCTTGACCACGCATGCGTTGTCTGCTGCAGGCGTGCGGGGTTTGCTCTTCTCGCCGAGACTCCTCAACATCCTGAGATCCGTCCTGCAAGGGAACTGCCAAGCACATATCAGTCACAGTTTGAGCGGTTGCCTCGAAGATTGTGAGTAGCATCACCAAGGAAAGTGTGAAGGTGAAGGAGAAAGCCCTTATCGCAAGCAGTGGAGGGGGGGCAGGAAAGGGGAAAAGCCAAGAAGGAAGTCTTGACCGTGGAACCATGCAAGACCTCGCTCCAGATTGTGGAAGGGACGATGGTCGGTATCTGAACCACGGTACCCATGTTAAGGATGCGATTGCCTCTGGAGGGTCGCTGCTTCTGTTCGTGACAATTGCTCACGACTCGACAATTCGAGATCATGTCAAGTTGGAGGAAAGCGTCATCAGTATGCTGCAAAGCTCCCATTCTTCCCCCGGAATTGTATCTACAAGTATGTCTTGTTTTTCCGATCACCGATACGGTCGTCATTGCGGCCGACAGTCATGAGCTTTTTGGGTCAATCGGTGTCACTCAATGGCATGTCGTCTACTGTGGGGAAGGCGCCAAGTAGGCTCTACGCTTTGGCAAGAACCCTGTCTCACTTTCCCTTTCTGTCGAGCTGAACCTTGTTCATTGGCTGTACTAGTATTTTGAGGAACATGGGTAGTCTTGGCAGGGATGGCCTGCAAAAGAAAACTGACCCCTGATGAGAGGACAGACACGACTTGGTGACGATGGCATCCATTAGAAGACCAGGGTTTGAAAGAGGACGAAGAAAAAGAAACTCGAAATCATTCCATTGACCTAGAGAAGCGGACTTCTTTGCCGAGACCACTTTTGGACCACTGATGTGTTGTAGTCGCTAACAGATTCCACCGTTTGCCAAGAATTCTACAAAAAATGCGTCCGGGGCCCGCTAACAGGGCACGTCTATTTATCTTATCTTGTCCGACTGCGGTCTTGGCAAAAAGGTTTGTTAGTCTCGGTCAAAGTTATGCGACGGGAACCCGCAGATCCATTGATGACCAGCGGAAACTGCGCCCCGATCTGCCACGTCTGGGCGGACAGATAACCGAAGGGCAGGAAGGAGTTGCAGCTGGAGATGCGCTGCGACTGCCTCGTCACCAAGATGAATGCGCATTCACATAGGATGCAGCAGATGCGCTTTCGGGACCGAAGCAAATCAGCTTTTTCCGTGGGAGTTTCATGGGTTTCCCACCTTTCCATCCAATCCACTGAGAGCTGGTGCCTATTGTTCCCATACACCCTTCTATTCATCACCAGCCCAGTTCCGGATTTGGCTCTCCAATGACATCGGACGATCTCCATCCGGTACGAGTTGAAGGTTTCAGGAGGAGTTTCCGAGTGCGTTGATTGTCGACTATCCTTCTATTTGTTTGTCGTCGTTCATTATTCCGATACCTGGATCTGGCTACCGTTTGTTATCCTTTCTCTTGAGTTCATCTCTCTTCATTTTGACTACTCAGTGAACCTTCAAAGTTAAACATAACCTTCCACACTTCCACTTCGCCCCCGACTCATATCACACTGAGGGATACAGGATGAAGGATGTTGCTCATGTCTTTCATGTTTCGAGAGTTGGTAAATCCCTTCACTTTTTGTTAAGCGACATATACATCGGTACACACCCGGCCTATATGCATGGTATGACAGCTCCCGAGCGCTACCTGCTTGGGAGTTGGGAAGTTACTAGTTTCGTTGGTTCGCGGCCTTGTTCTTGATGTCAATTTCAGGTGAATTTCACAAGTTCCTCAGGGCTATCTGGCTTCGACAGGAGCGACATTTCAATCACCTATATATTGTTTGTCAACATACTTTCAGCCCATATGACTCTATTTCTAGAAGACGAAGTTTGAAGTAACCTTGAGCATGGAGTCGAGAACGAATCAAGAGCGTTGGACAAGTGGACAGCACGGAAGAGATGAAAGGACAAACAGGGAGAATTGAGCATCATCGACATCATCCGGACTGCAAGTCAACATCCACATCACCCATTACATATCGGACAATATCAAAGCTGGAAGCCATTCACCAAAAACCAGCCATGGCTATGTCGTCTGAAGTAAATCTGGGATTCAGTTGAGTTTTCTAATATTTTCCCTTTTGTTCAAAATCTCCTTTAAAGTCCCTTCTACAGCCCATTTCCTTTTCACCTTTTGTTGTTGTTAAGGACTCAGAGGAGGAAGTTCTTGCACCGCCGGAAACTCAAATTGGACAGGAAGCGATATTCAGTCTCTCCAACGACTGACTTCTCTTTTTACTCCATCCAACATGTGCAACATGTGCCCTGCCTCAGCGCATGGCAGTGTGCCCCTCTACCACAACAGTGCAATGCCAAACAACGACAAAAGGCGGAAACTCAACGATTATGTGGAGGGCGATCACTGTCCAGCAGAATTTCCGACAGGTCTCCGTCCCCCTCTGCACAACCACCACCACGCTTACCGTGCTGTGGGCTTCGTCCCCCCGAGTCACCAATCAGCAAACCTTCCTTTCTTGGGATATCTTCCTCCGGTTAATCTCCCGCTGCAACGATCACCTCGGAATGGCCTTCCTCAACACCAAACACCTTTACCTTCTGATAATGTCATTAACGACAACAAGCAACATCGACTTATGCCACCGCTCCCTCGCCAGCGTAACGGGCCATCATTCCCCAACCGCAACATGACGCAAAATCTATTCATGCCGCCGTTCCCTGCTCAGGGTAATATGGCATCAGTCCGTAAAGATCACTTTCGGCATTCCCCATTCATCCCGCCCGTCCCTGTCCAAGACAACAGGCCTTTCAATTCGGAGAAGGGTGAATTCGGTATCCCCGGAAATGGAACACCCGTCGACAACACCCTGTCTGGTAAGAGATTGAACGACTGGGTTGGAGGTCGGAATTGAGACCAGCAGCAGTATCAAATTGGCAATGTATATATGCCCCAAGCCAGCCAGGACGGCCAGGGACAGAACTATCACCTCCAAAATAACATGGTTCAAGATTTGGAGCTCCCACGGGAGTTCCATTTAGGCGCTGCGATCCCAGCGCCTCCATCACCAGAGCCTGACGCACCTCAGGTGCTGGCCCTCCCACCCCCGCCCCCCCTTATCCCGAACGCACATCAAAGGATGTGCAAGGTACCCGGCTGCGACCAGCCTACCTTTGCTCAGACCAAGAGGTCCAGCAAATGCCGGGACCACATGGAAAATCCCCCTCCCCAGTCTCGGGAGGCCGCTCTTGTCGAGGCTGTTGCAACCGGACATGGATATTACAGCGGCTGCAACGTGCTCCGCCCTCGTCGCGCTCCAGGCAGGTCTTGCTGGGATTGTCACTGCAAGAACCGGCGCCAGAATTTTGGCGTCTGCGACGGGTGCCCAGGTTCCCGGTGCCCAAACAGAGTGGCTGAGTGAGGAAGATTTGGTTTGGGTTTGGGCCTCTGGTGTGGATGTGAGGTACGTGTGGAAGATTGGCCGCACCACAAAGTGACTCCTAGTCATCAACATCGGGAAGGGAGAGGATGAAGTGGCCGGAGACATCGAGGAGCACTGCTTCTATCAAGCAAGGAAGCGAGGCGTTCAGGGTGGCAGCGACTCACAGAAAGACCAAGCTTTTAGTTACGCCACGGTAAGTGCTATTACACCGTCGGCAGATGGAATCATGGAAATGGGCGGTTTGACGGTTGGGACATAGGGATATGGGGATCTGATATTGGAAATGGGGTTACAGGTAAAGGCTTGGCAATCAATATACGAGCTTGACCTAGTGCCAAGCCACCTCTATCACCAAGTTTTCGGGTTATTTCAATCATTTTCGCTTTCAACTGTGTGTTCTCTGTTTCCTTTTTTGTGATCTCCGTCTTGTTGCCGTTCATGGCGGTCTTAGCGTGTCTTGTTTTCTACCTCCAAAAACACGCCGTCATTATATCAGGTCATCCACCGTCGCGGTGACCATTTCTGAGGGTCATTATTCCTTGCAACGGCCACTTTGAGAAGGATTTTACCTCTAGGCAGACGTCTCATCAGCCTCCGGCCTATTAACCTAAGGTATATATCACGAAGTTACCAAAATCACAACCGTTGGCTGTTGAACAACGGGCCCCGACAACACTTGTCCCAGGACGGCGATTGATGGCTGGACGGCTCTCAAGCTCAACATGTTCTTGGAATTCAACGTGTCTGCCGTTGGATGACTATCAATCTCCTGCTTCTAATCTCCTCAACCACATCTAGAACATGTCAGTGATACCAGAGGATCTCCTACCGCAAGAGGACCCATTTTCTCTTAACCAACCTTTGCTGTCAAACCACCATTTCGGCAAGAGCGACTAGGAAGAGTCCGTGGGCGTGGAGCTCGAAAAATCAATATTCCGCAACGACCACGGATTTGTGGACAAACCGGTGATTCTAGAGAGACCGCTCTCTCAAGGTCTCGACTTGGAGGAAGATCACGTTCCCTTCCTAGATCAATCAAATTATCTGACGGGCCCCAATGGATATTATGGGCAATCCCCGATTCCATCGTCGCAGCCTCAAGAAATCCAGCCTCCTCAAGCACCGGCGGTCGTCGAACCACCTCAGACTGCCACCAATTCCACCGCTCCCTAGGGTCCATCAATCAAAAGATGTAAAGTTCCGGGCTGCGGAGTTGGCCAACCCTTACCCATGTACGCCAACGTTCATGGCGGCCTAAGTAGGTATAGTTTACCAGGACGGTGCGAAGCTTAAGAAGAAGATGGACCAGAGCGGTTTGACTAGTGGTATACTCCCGTTTACCTTAATAACACCGAGACAAGCAGATATGTTCTCTTCGGGACGCCCTCATTCTTTATCTTCCCTTTGTCTCGCGTTTCCTTCACAGCTTTCTCTTGGTTGAACTTTCTCGGCCATAACATTACCAGGGGCTTATTCCTAGTCAGGGTCTCATTTTATATGTGAGTCGTCTCCTTTATGTGAATATTGTTTCTTATGTAAGATTCTTTTCTTATGTGAGTCTGATTTCGTCATGCGAGTCCGATTTCTTATGTGAGCTAAGCCTCCCCAGCCTTGTAAGCGATGATCAATTCTTGTCACGATTTCATTCGTCGACGACGCAAGGGTCATGTTCATTGGTTCGTGAACCTGCATCGACGTTGAAATGGCGCGCGACTCCACTCGTGTACTGACAACGGGTACCTCTATGTCAATAACCTGACGTCCTACAAGGAGAACACGAAGACACTCACTAAATAAGAGCCCATATTACCAGAGGGTCTTTGGATACGAGGTTGGTAAATACCAAGTTGATGAGATGCAAAGCCCCGCCGTCTTCAACAGGCAAAACCTTTGGAACAGCCAACCGAATAACCCATCGCTGATTTGTCGAAGTCACCGGGGCATTTGCGTGATTTCGTCCAACCGGCGTGGGAACTTGATGTGATTCCGGAATTCAACGTTCAAATTGTGCAGGCCGGAGCCAATATGCCTACGAACAGCATTATGAATCTTCCTGTCGCCAATTAGGCCAACTTTAAGCGTGGTTCAAAACCTGGAATGTAATTTAAATATTTAAACTGGGTATTTCTCAGTCTATGTACATAGATGTCTCTTTCTGCCCTATCCTGTTAATTATCTAATTCATCCTTCATGTTTTGTTTCTAAATCAAGCACAGGTCTAGATCATTATCTGTGAGATGGATTTCGCAAGATGCCTACCTCTAGGGAATCAAGATAATAATGTGGATCGAGTGATCCAGTCAATCTGCTGGGGGCGATTGCCCTCTATATAGGTAGCAGGCAATAACAAAGATCAAAGGTCTAGGGCTACAGAAAGGAGGGGATTATGGAGCGTGGCAGACAGCTGTGAAAATGTGTTGGTAAAGGCCTCGCCGGGCAAAAAAGACAGGCACCTTGTGCTGCAAACGCTACAGAATATTTGCATAGGTATCACTGTTTCCGTGGAAACTAGGTTAGTAATAGCCGAAAGTCAAACAAACCTGCCGCAGCGGTAATATGGGGAGCGTAACAAGGCATGTTGAAAGTGACAGGCGTTGTTGTATTTGTATGGCATAAATTTGGAACAAGGCCTGTTGCGTAAACCCGGCCTGTTGAGCTGAGGGAGGCCTCTGATTGGTCGGATTTGGGTGTAAAAAAGTAAAAGCTAAAGACCCCTATAATAACCTTCTAGAAGGCCACTATAAGGGTTTTAGTTAGGGGTGTTAGTTAGGGGTGGCTTTAGGTGTTTTAGAACTTCAACTTCGAAGTCCGAATAACTACGCGAAACTTTTCGCGTGACGGAAAAAAAGCTGACTCCAACTGGAATCGAACTAGCAATTACAAGAAAGAGAGCGACGGCGAAAACCATTAAGCTACTGGCCCAATTAATTGAAAGCGGCCTTGGTTTTTTTCCCTTAATATAGGGTAGTTGAATTTCTAGGGGGAAATGAACTTTGGGAAAGAAGGCACTAAAGCAATGTACTAAATTCGAAACCTTTAGCGACGGTCTATAGCGGACACCCGGACTGACCAATTACAGCCCTCCCTCAACTCAACAGGCCTTGTTAAATCAACATGCCTTGTTCCCCTGCGCATTTTCCCGCTACGGTGAGTATTCACGGGCAGGCTAGAGGTGTTTTGACGGGAGGAATCCCTGGTGGAAAGGCCGATAAGCAGCCACCTCAGCACTGATAACCACTCAAGATCCAAACCTGGTTCATGGTCGAAAGAGAGCCATGGACTAGCTTTAGGCATAGGAAACCTGACGGGCAGACGGGTGAATGGGACCTAGTCTGTGTGAACCTGAACGAAATTGGGCATTGTGGGATCCGCCCTTTGTTTCCCATGAATTCCATGTTCGCAACTTCCACAGTCTTGTCCTGCTTTCAACCACCATCATCCCCAATACTTCAAGCTATTGTAGAGTAACAACAAGCATTTGTAACTCTGAATAAGAACTCAACCCAAACTCCTCCACCGTAAGTCCGCTTCTACTGAATGCTGATTCAATAGCGGTAATAAACACTGATACAAATGCGTTTACAGCCTCGGCGATGGGAAGCCAGTCCCGTAACAATGGATTGGGATAACTTGTACGCCCAATTCCCTGCTGGCCAGGTGCCAGTGCCTGGTCTTAATCGTCTGGTAAGCCTTTATGTCTTACTTCCAGGCGCTATTCCCTTGATTAACACTTCTCCCAGAGCCAGACCAACATGGAGGCAAATGGCGCCCCGCCTCCTGCCGTCCAGAACCCGCCCCAGGAAGCTTCTTTCAACGGCCAAAACAACAATGCCATTCCACCTGCTCCCATTGCGCCTGGTGCAGGTGTTCAGAATGGGTACCACTACAATGCGCCGGTACAGCTGGGGGGGCAGGGACTCGGCGAACCCGTCCCCCTGCACGTCAACGTTCATGGCGGCTACGTGAACGGTGGCAACGCGAACGGCGGCCACTATGTCCCCGCCAACGGCGGTAACGTTCACAGCAACAATTTCAATGGCGGCAATAACTTGACAGTCCACGCGGCGCCTCCCAACCCGGGCCCCGCCTCGGCCCCAGCCGTGAAGCCCTGCGATCATCCCGGTTGCACCAATCCGGTGAACCATCCTGGCCCGAGGTACAAGAAATGTGAAGCCCATCTGGTGAGCAGGGTTGGTCCCGGCCGGGCCGCCAAGATGGCCGCATGCCGCGCCGCGGGCCTTGATCCCTGCCGTGGCTGCACTTCGGGTCGGCCCCAGAGAGCTCGGGGACAATCGTGCTGGAAATGTCACCACACCCGCCTCAAGAAGCGACCTGGCGGATGCCCCGGCTGTCTCTGGGAGGCCTGCCCTCGCTATCCGGGCTAGTGTTGAACAAAGTGCCTTCAAGCCTGGGGTTACGGTAGTATAGAGGTATCTGAGGAGAAATACACTTCGTTGGCACACTTCCACTTTCACAAGGATTTTGTCTTCAAGGGGACAGAATCCTATAGAGTGAAGGCCGATAAGGAGCCTTATCAGCCCTGATAGCGTCTCAAGGTGCAAAACTGATTCCTTGTCGTACTGGAAAAGAACCCCCGTCGCGCCGTCTTATGAACATCCCCATCAAGTAAGCCCTCCCGTTTAATTGGTCCATCTCTCCCACTTCTGTTGATTGACAGTTGTCTCACGTTCAGAGCGGCGTGATTGGCGCCCCAGTCGCTGCCCATGAGAACATGCATCAGGGAAATCTCCAAGATGCTCTATCTCCGGCCCCTCCGGCTTACGACCTTCCTCGTAATGTAAGTGCTCAAGTTATAAGACCTGGGCCACCCGGTTGCGTTGCCTGACACTCTTACCAGGTCCAGAGCGAGGCAAGCGGCAACATTTACCCGGCACCTGTCGCTGAGAACATGATTCAGGGCAACGTGTATCCGGTCCCCGTCGTGGACAACAGACCTCAGGGAAACATGTATCCGGCTCCTGTCGCCGACAATATTCCCCAGGGCAATGTTGACTACGGCGGCAACCATGGTCCCTATCATCCCAACAGCCAAGCCAGCTTCAACGGCAACTTCAACGGCAACTTCAACGGCAACTTCAACGGCAACTTCAACGGCAACCATAACCCTGTTCATACGAACAACCAGGCAAGCTTCAACGGTAACCATGGTCCCTTTCATCCCAACAGCCAGGCCAGCTTCAACAGCCCCAATGCGCCTACAAGCGGAGGCGTTAAGAACGTCTTCAATTTCCATGGTGCGGTCCACGTTGGCGGTCAGGCCCCAGCCCCGGCCCAGGGACATGGTGACCCGATGAACCTCCACATCCACGGAGGCAACAACCTTTCTTTCAACGTTCCGCCTCATAATCTGCACAACGGCAACAATCTCCCCTTTAATTTGAACTTCCAAGCCCCTGTTGCTTTGTACGCTCCCAACCAGGTCATCAACCAAGTCCCGGCCGTCCCTAAGGAGCCTGAAAAGGTGTGTTATGTGGAAGGCTGCCACAACCCCGTGAACCATCCGGGTCCACGGGTCAAGAAGTGCGAGGAACACCTCGTCGGCATGGCTGGTCCCCGGCGTGCTGTGAAGCTCGCGGCCTGCCGCGCAGCGGGCGGTACCCCATGCCGCGGCTGCAACTCAGGCAGATCACAGCGCGCGCCCAGACAATCGTGCTGGGACTGTTATCACAAGGGCCGGAAGAAGAAGCATGGCGAATGCCCGGGTTGTGGTTTCGCCCAATGCCCTCGCTTTACCGGTGCCAACTGGAGGTAGGGTAACCTTGTCGCCCATCCGGACGGCGGACGATGGGAAGGAATTCTGTTATAAGCCGTCATTGAATCAGGGTATGGCTTCCGTAGCATCGAGAGGCAAGATGGCCTCAAATCGGTACCTAGGAGCGGACTAATGTTGGCATTTCTTTACCAGTTCTTTTAGCTTTAGTAAAGGTAGTAACAGCACAAGGGTTGCCATGGGTGCCATTGAGGACTGGATCAATGGTATTCAAAATAGAAGTCTGTGTTCCTCAGCCATAGCTTCGAGAAACAAAGTGATCATAAGTCGATATCCATATCATGAAACATGTGTAACATACCTCTATTATGAGCTGAATTCCCGATTTCTGAACAATGACCACATACACCGTCGTGTCACCATCTCCCTCCCATTTCTCCTACAAATACACCAATTTCTTCTCTCTAACCGTTGATCTGGAAGCCGAACACAAGATCACCTCAAACTTCATTACCAAGATCTCAGCCCCAATCACACATCAACCACACCCCTCCCAAAAACCCCGTCAGAAAGAATCACCATGGCCAAACCCCCACACCAACACACTTGATCCCCACACAGAAACAGAAACCAATGCGTAAGAACGCCCCAAAGCCAATCAAAGTACCCAGACCAGGACCGCTCCCGCAACCGAAACCCCCGAAACCTGCCAAACCAGTAGTCAAGATCAAACACACCAGAGAATACACCCACGAAGACTGTCCCGGGCCTGGTTGGAACCTCAAAACCGTGTTTTGTCTCAGGACGTTGTATGTTCACCATAAGATGAAAAAGAGTGCAAATGGATTCTGCAAAAGAGGTTGTTTCAAGTGCGTTCACTTTCAGAAAGACAAGGAGGCCAAGAGGAGGGGTGAGGAGGGATGCTCGGGATGTATGTGGCCGAAGTGTCCGAGATATCACCCTGGATTGTACTTCTCTGAGATTACTGCGTAGAGTAGGTAGTGAGGGTGTGATGTGGTGGGTAGAGGGAGTTGAAGTGGGCTCCTTGGAACGGGAAGTTGAAACTGCAAACACTGCTAGACAAAGGAGGTGGAACAAAGGAATATGTTGGGAAGTGTATGATGGTTACAAGGCAGCAGTGATTTGTGTCTTTGAATGGCTTTTTTCTTTGTTCTGAATCTTCCGGTTTGCCATGTGCCGATGTCACGTCCCGTCTAAACGGACTATGTTTGTTGACTTTGTCGACCCCTTTGCTTGTGCCTCAGTTCTCCCCCTTGACGACGGGTCTACTCTTCCAACAGACCTGTGGTTCCGCACGAACTTGGAACAAAGTATGTAGAGGTATGCTGTGGATTTTGCTGGGAAAGGGTAAGGTACTTCTGCAATGTCTCTCTGTCCACGTTGCCTTCATCGCAAGTTCCCCCCCAAATTCCATCTACGTTTTCCACAACCCGCCGGACAGATGTACAGTTTCAGTTCCAATTCTTGTTTAAGTTTCAGACCCAGACCCAGTGTGAACTTCTAATTCACCCCGATCGTCATCCTCTTCGTCACCGTCATCGGCGGTGTTCTCAGCATCGTTTTCTTCGTAATTGTAGGACTCTTCTGTCAAGTGAGCAACACTCCTGTTTGGACATCTCTCCCACCAACACCCAGGGCAGTGATAGCCTTGCCCTTTTTGCCAGGCACGGAAACACAGGTAGCTGTGCCACTCCCTCCAATTGCAGGGCTCGTCGTCTTTGTGGTTCCCGTTATCGCCGCTCTCGTTTTCATCGTTTTCGTTTTCATTGTTCTCGTCTACGTTGTTCTCGTCGTCGTCGTTGCCGTTATCGTCCTCGTTGTTGTTGTTTTCCACGTTATTGTCTTCGGTGTTGCTATTCTTGTTGTTATCGTCATCACCGCTCTCGTCATCGTTGTTATCGTTGTTCTCCTCGTCGTTGTCCTCTTCATCGTTGTCCTTCTCATCGTTGTTCTCCTCATCGTTAATCGGGTAGAGTTTATGTTTCTCTCTACGATGGTTCCCCCAACCAAACTGCCTATTCGGGCACTCCTTCCAAAGACACCCGGGACAGTTGTCGCCCTTCCTTTCCCTTCTTAATCTTGCGCACTTTCTCAGGTGGAAAAACTTCCAACAGTACAATTTCGGACCACGCCCGGCCTCCCCCGTGTCACAACCTGTACAAACCATTTACCGGCGGCCTCTGCCTCCTTCCTCTTCCTTTCCGCATCTGCGTTGGGTCTATACCTCGCCTTGTTCTTCAAGTGCTTTTGGCATTTTAGGCCTCCCGGCTGGTGCACTTCGTCGTTACAGCCTTTCTCCCGACAGCTCTCGATAAGTCCCGAACTATTGGTCGTGCTAGTCGGCTGAGGTGGTGATGCGGAGGTTAGGGGAGAGCGGTAACGTTGATTGCCTGCCCTGTGAGGGCCAGTCAGAGGGCTCGCGGTGCGTCTGCGGGGGTGGTTTGTGTTGGGCTGTCTAGACGAGGAAGACGCAGATGTCTGAGAAGGATGGGGAGCAAGTTTACGGGGCCTTATGGACTCAGGGAGGAGTGCCAAAGATGGCTCTGGGCGTGCGGGGGCCAGAGGTATTTGTTGGAAATTGGATGTCGAAGGGGGCCGGTGAAACAAGGGAGCGGTTTCACGGTTACTTGACTGAGTCGTAGCACGAGAAGACAAAGACGATCGACGGGCCTCTAGCGCGAGTAGCGCCTCACGCAATGATTGCGCAGGAAATATACAGTTAGAGATTTGTGTGTTTGAACTCTCCTGTGTCGTTGGCCTTGGGTTTGGTGCTGAGGCAGAGCTGTCGGCTCTCCGCTGTGTCTGTTCGATGGAATTTCTTAATCGTTGTTCGTTTTGTCCATGGGATGACGGGGTATGCTGTGAAGGGCCGGGCCCGTTGGGATTATGCGGAGATCCGCCCATGGAGGCAGTCTGTGCTCGCTGCTGCCTTTGAAGTAATAGCTGCCGGATCTGTTGCTGCTGGTAAGTAGTCAACACCTGGGCGATCTTGTCCTGAACATGAGGAGGTACGCCTGCTGTCTGGTGCCAGGCCTTTAGATGAACCCATTTCTTCAAATTTGGAGGCAGGATCACGGGCTGTACGATCCCACGCAATGCATTTAGCGCATCGGCGGGAATATCCAAATTGTCGACCATTTGTATCGCCGGGTTGGTGGTAAGGGCTGACAAGGTATGAGACAGCCGCGTGCGGGCAGAGACTTCGCTCGGTGACGCTTCATCTTGAGACACTGGAAGGCTCGGCTTTGGTTGAGGCAACTTCATGGCGACTTTCAGGGGAAAGATTGAAAGTGCAGTTCCGTGTTCGGCAGTTGTGCGTTGAGTGAGTCAAGCGCTCAAAGTCTGGTGATTGGGCAAGTAGGACGTATTAGTACAAAACTGGGTGTGAGGGATTTGTAGAAGAGGAAGAAAGGCTTCAACTTACTTCTAGACAGTTCCTAGTAACCCACCTGCTGAAGATGCATGGCTCGAAAACGGAATAGAGGTAATCTTGAAGTGGACGGATGAGTGTAAAGCGACAGAATACGGCTTTTGTCTGCAAGAATATGCGGCGCGGTTCGCGGCCAATCCGGTGACATCCTTGGTGTATATCCTCAATCAAAATGTTAGAGGAGGGGACGTTTACATTGAAAGAAAGTAAGGGTCGCAGCAACAGATACAACTGGACAAGGATAAAAGCAGACCTATCAAGCAAGAACTAGAACAACTTTGTTCTTTGTGATGTGTAGACTAAGGAGAGATAACGTAGCAAACCTAAGGTACCGTAGGTCTCCAGACCCCGTAGTCTTCCAAAGCCAGTGGTAACTACCACCGGCTATGATCACCGAGACTCGTCCCAGACATGAGCAAACAGCGAAAAAGCAAAACACTCCTTCCCTCCCCTAAGCTTCCCTACCTACTGAGAAGCCCTAGTACTCATCGATGTCGGCATTATCGCTTCCTCGTAGAACTGTAGACTGAAAAGACTCTCCCGTGTTCCCGACATGGTGAGCAACTGTTTGTTGGATGATCTGTCGGTCTCTGTCCACTGCCTAGTTCCGGTCGGTTGACTCGGCATATCTGCTCGATTCGATTTCCCCTCCTCAGATGCGTCCAGTGTTCCTCCTCCCTGTGCCTTCTTTTACAACAGGCAAGTTGTCCGAGAAGAGCCGGTTGTAGTCCGCGGCGAGGTGGGTTTCCGTCCTGCTGAAGACTGTTGTCCTCCTGGAGTGAGAGGTTGCCCCATGTTGTCTCCGTTGTTCTCCTGGTGGTTTGCGCCGTTGGCTTGCCTGCCTCCTACAAAGATGGTTGGTGTGAAGGATTGTTGCCGCAGCCCGAACAATGCATTCAAATTCCTCTTTCTCCGTAGCCGGTGTCACGGCGAAAGAGCCTGGACGGCATGGTACTGGGCCTGAGCGTGGGGCACAGCAATTGGAGCTTGCTGTGCCGGTGCAGCGTTGATGGTGAGAGGCTGATTGACGTTGTTGAAGTCAACCGCCGAGGAGGCGGCTTGAGGTTGCCGAGCAAAGTTGCCTTGGACCTGGTTGAAGCCGTCAGGCTGGTTGAAACCGAGAGGAGGTGAGCATCCAAGTACGGGCTATATTGATCCTCTGGTAGGAACACATCTTAAGCAGCCAAGCGAGAAGCCACCGAGGTAAGGGCATTTCCCACTAGGTTGGCGACCTCTACACTCCCTTTCCAAATAATTTTCCTCCGAAAAACAACGTAAAAAAAATTATTTACTTATAAATATATAATTAAAAAACTCCCCTTATACGCTTCTACCAAAAGTATCAAGCCTAAGACCCCTTACTCCCAATTCCCTTTCTCTAGTTAAGTACTAAGCCTACAATTCGGGATCAGCCCCGACGAAAGCACCAACCCTAAATCTGGAAGAAAAAACACCAGCAACAGGCCAGCTTTCACGACCAGAATCTAGGGGGCGACGGCGGTCGATGAGGGATTGACAGATGGCGAATCAGGCGGTGAGAACTGGGCTCGAACGATCCCGTAGCTCGATCACCTTGACTATTTTGGATCTTGCGGTGTTCTCACGGCTGCTGAATGCGGAAGAGAAATCCCACAAGGAACGTTGGCGGGGCTGTGCCACAGAGACGGTGACGGACCAAGGTGCTGACCGGTGGTTGCGAGAGAAAGGAGACCGGTTTGGTGGCTGGCAGGTAAGTCTTCCCGGTAATAATAAGCGAGGTGGTCGATGTGGGTTCCTTGCCGGTGCTTGGACGGAGCAGACGCTGCTTAGAGCGATTTCGATGTGACAGCAGAGTTAGTATCACAATGTGTCGCGAGACGGGTGTGAAGAAAGACGAGGCTTACCCGATGGTGCGAACGTGTGCGGGGCAGAACGAGGATTTGAGCGTTGACTTTAGCCGGAGAGAAAAAAGTTGAGGAGAGGATGTAGTTGACGAGCGGATAGAGTTGACGAGCAGACAGAGTAGAGCAGGGCCCGGAAGTGCGGCTGCGCGGGTCGGTAGTGAGGATTTCAGAGGTGTGACAGGGGTAACGGTGGTAGTTCCCAAGGAAATATAGGAGGGATGGAGATGAGATGGGGAGGAGGGTAGGTACCTCTAGTGTTGGTGATGCGCGCGTGGTATTTTGATGCCTGTGCTTGTTGCAATAGTTACCACAGTGGGAATATAGGGAGAGTGTCAAGGCTTGATGGGGGGGCCCAAGGCTAGTTCCAAATCTTAGAGCAGGTAACAGGACCAGCCTTGTTGTGAGATCTAGCACTGTTGGCTGAGGGAGGCCTCTAATTGGTCGGATTTGGGTGCAAAATAATAAAAGTTAAAGACCCCTATAAGGACCTTCTAGAAGGTCTCTAAGGGGTTAATAGTTAGTGGTCGTTATAGTCATCTTAGATTTTAGCTTCAAAGTCCGAATAAGGGCATTCACACTTCTGCGCGAAACTTTTCGCACGAAGAAAGACGACTACTAGCGGGATCGAACTAGCAGTCTGAAGAAAAGAGCGAACATATAAACCATTAAGCCACTAGCCCAATTAATTGAAGACGAATTTCGTTCTTTCCTTTAATATAGGGTAGTAGAATATCCCGGGGCGCGGGAGGAAATGAACTTGGGTAAAGAAGGAAGCATCGTCACTTTAGAGTAGCTACCCGAAAGGTAGTGCTAAATTCAAAGACCTTTAGCGACCGCTTATAGCGTGCTCCTAAACTAACTAATCAGAGGCCTCCCTTGCACAACAAGGCTTATCAAATCAATAGTACTAGATCTAATAACAAAGCTTGTTAGTATTGCAAGCATTGACCCCCCTTACAAGGCCAGATGCCCTGGTGATTTTCCCGCTATGGTAACCACGATGGAGTTGTGATCGAGGTATAAAGTAAAAAAGGAAGCAAGAGCTTAAAGCGACGGACAAGGCTTACACAGTGCCCACTCGCTGCTCGAATAGTGGAGCAGAAGTTGTAGCCTTGTAAGTTTTATGTGTCTGGAATTCGTCCCGGTCGGGAGGATTGGGGGTACCTGAACTAGCATAGGAGCTTCAGAAAATATATAAGGTGTACTGGTTCGTCCCCTCTTACGGATTCTGATGCAGAAAAATTCCCGAGAGAAAATATGTCTTCCCTCTATGTAGGGGAAAAGACAGTCAAGCGGACCCGGTCGTAGGTCGTTCGTGTTCCTGTAAGATGGTACCTCTACCCCCCCCCCCCCCCCCCCCCCCCCCCCCCCCCCCCCTC
>RAOM01000184.1:0-37623 GCA_009805225.1 Neurospora sp. LNF1-1 | reverse complement strand
TGGCAACGGCACAGCAACGCCGCTGCTGCGCTCGTCGCGCGACATCGTCGTAGGGGTAAACGACCCTGCTGAGTCGTTTCCCGTTGTTGGTTTTCGTTTTGGTGTGCTCCTCAACCAGAAGTCGGCGCTTCCGGTTCAAAAGCTCTTTATTTAATAATCATAAATATATAAATATATTATATTTAGTTAGTAACTACGTAATATTATAGCGTAATTAAATATACAATAAGTATTATAACAATTAAAAGAAGTAAGATTATAAATTAATATTAAAAAAATACGAATTTAATGTAATTAAAACTAAGTTTTTAAATTTTATTATCAGTATTAAGAGTATTTCCATAAACTTAGAGAAGGTAATAGCGGTAAAAAATTAGAAGGTACTTACAATAGTAAAAAGCGTATAAATTTTCCTTAGACTCTATAATTTCTACTAAAAGTTTATTAAAGATTTTAGTAGGATATTTAAACTATTAACGAATTTAATAAAGAAGGATTTGGCCTTTAAATAGAACGATTATTACGAAGAGGCTTTTAATACATTGAAAAGAAGTTTCTTTAATGTATGACTATCTTATTATTTTAATTACAAAAGGGAAATACAGATCGAAACGGACGTTAGTAATAGGGTATACGTTAGAATAATAAACTAATTTTAAGAGGACGGCAAATAGTGACGAACGGCAGTCTAATCTGCCTAAGTGGGATAGCTGAAGGTAGTAAACTATCAGAGTCGTTCGGTGAAGCCAAAAGGTTCACAACAAGTATAAGCGTAATACTAGTCTCGGTAATAATGATCAATTGACTACTGTCGAACTATCTRAYAATCTGAGTTCTCCAGTCGTCCCTTTATACTCTATGTCTATCCCTGATCCTTGGGCCTTGAGTATCTATAGTGGTAATGGCTCACTGATGGTGTTGGCTCACTCGTGAGCCCTAGTTTACTAGTGAGCCTATGCATCTAGTAAGCCCGTGCATGAGTGTAGTATGCCTATGCGCCCTTTTGGTCAATCTGGTTCTTAAGGGTTACACTGTCCGCTTCTGAGCGGGGCTGTCGGGTCCCGGTGGCTTGGGCGGCCCCTATTATCGCTTAAATTCGTGATACGATGCCTCCCCTCCTTAGGCGACGTCCTCGACGGCTTTATTGGCTCCCCGATATTCCTGCCCCATTCTTATCTTCCGTACTATTCCCTCCATTATTCTAGATATAGTAAGTTCTTCCTCCTTTATACTCGTTACTATATCCAACCGCGTTTCCAAGCGTTCTACTACTTCGTCCGCTCGGCGGAACGCCCTACTGACTTATGTTAAGGCCTTTAGTTCTATAATTATACCTTACCAACGTTATACCGATCGTAAACTAGTTTGTAAGAAGCTTCCTAGCTACGCGAAGTGTAACGAGTGCGTTCGCAACGCTCGTTCTTATAAAGACATTAATTACAATTCAGAGCGTCAATCCCCTTTACTTCTTTCTTGGTCGCTTATTTACTAACTTCCTATTAGTACTTCGGATATGCGCGGAGAATATAAAATTGAAGTAGGAATAGGCAGCGCTTGTAAAAGCGATATAGGAGCATACTCTCCGCTTATCCGAGGTATAGCGGCGTTAAGAGGAATTGGCGGCGTAGGCTTAAGACGTATTTCGCGTTGCTGTAGCCGAGTTGGAGTCTTGGGAAGAGGAGGAAAGGGCAGCTAGGAAGGAGCCCGAGCCTCTACCCGAGGAGCGTCCGGCGGAAGTGTCTACCTCCGCTATCCATAGCACCACCGGAAATTATGGGAAGGGAGACGGCGAGAGCGGCCGCAAGGCTACACACACTCCCAGGCAACCACCCGCTCACACAGAGACTGAGGAAACCCCCCCCCAAGGGGGTGGTCCAGACTACACGCCCTCGCAGAGTCACAACCCTCACCGGAGGAGCCACCAGACGAGCTATGGCGCCCCCGGCTGCCGGCCCTCCGCAACTGGCTCGCCCCCGGCGCCGAAAGATAGGCACGCCGCCCCGGACAGTGGACACTGCCACCCGAATCCGACCCGGACTTGTACTGGGCCGACAACAAACCTCAGAGCCTCGCAGACCAACCCTGGCACAAGAACAATAACCCCTACCTCGGACTGCCACGAAAGCACTTGGCGAGATGGATCGGGGAACGGACAGGATACTGGGACTTTCACTCCTACTACGACCGCTTCAATCACCCACTAGAGACCTTCCGATACTGTGTATATAGAGCGCCCCGCAAAAAAGGACACTTTTTCGTCTGCCTACTGGTCACACACCGCAACCCGAATACAGTAGAAGATACGCCGAAAGCCTTCGGCACTAGCTACGCTACATTTTCGCAAGAGTATAGGCCCTTAAGGACGAGGGATATATATACATCTAAGTACTACGAGGAGGAGGCTATTAGGGGATGAGGATAGCCCGAACAGAGACCCCCGACCTAGACGACGAGCCACTGCCATACGCGGAAGTACACGCTCTCCCGGGATCAGGGGGCCCGGAATGAAACAGTGGGGATACGACCGCACAAGAAGGATTAGGGTTTTCAGCCCACGGCCACGCTAGTGCCTAATCTAGGAGGCTTTTCCCCGCACCAATGTACCTATGCCCAGCCGCCGTCGCGGGCACGACTTATTATCTAGTATTGGTAGAACGTAGTCGTAAAATACATTCATTCATTCATTCATTCATCCCTCCGCTATCTCTACGCCCGTGGATTGGTCGTCCTTGGACGCGACGTCCTTCCCTCCTTCTTGGTTGGGCAGTCCGTCGCTTTTGGTCGGTCCAGGTTCTTCCGGTGGAATTCCTCCAGCTTCTCGGGGCAATTCAAATTCTTAACGGGTTCCTAAGTATTGTCTTCGGGCCCGAATCCGTCCTATTTGATAAAGTACTCCAATTCTCCTTCTTCTATCTTTGAATCCAAGATTTACTCCACATCCCATTCTTCTTCCTCGTCCTCAATACTAGTTCGTATATTAACTCGTACGTTTTTAGGCGCTGGCTCCAGTAGTGAGACGTAGAATAAGTGTAATCTTAGCTTTATAGTATTAGGAATATCCAACTAATATACTATATTTAAAATCTTTTTCTTAATTTTGAACGGTCTTACTCGTCGGTTATCGAGTTTCTTAGTAGGCCTCTTTATCCTAAAGTTCCTAGTAAATAAAAGGACTTTATCCCCCTCCTTAAAGCGAGGTCCCTCGAGCCTTTTCTAATTATAGTACCGGCTCATCTTTTATTATACGAATTCCAGCTCTGCCTTGAGCTTTTCGTATAGTATATACAGCTTCCCGGCCTTAACTACGGCCTTAGGAACGTTCGAATCTACTCTTTCCAAGAGCTTTGGCTTATACCTATAGTTCGTAAAGAAAGGTGAAACCTTCGTAGTCTCCGTAGGGGATATATTATATACCAACTGTACTATAGGTAATAGTTCTACCTAATTACTTTACTATAATTCCTTAGGTACTATTCTACGATCTGGTTGATCCTTTCCGTTTGTCCGTCTATCTACAAGTAATAGGCTATTGAGAGTTTACTCTTAAAACCGAATTTAATTATTAATACTTACTAGAATTTAGATACGAACTTAATATCCCTATCCGTAATCTATTCCTTCGGCTAATTGTATACCGAAGTTATATTACGATAAATTACATTTACAAATTGCTCTGCTAACTATATTTCCTTATAGGGTAGGAAGTAGCTCCACTTAATTAGCCTATTTACCACTACTAAGATACTATCGTACGTAATTCCTATAGTAGTGTTTATAAATAGTAGTAATTTAATAATAAAGTCTATCGTTACCGAGCTCCACGGCCTTTCCGCGACTTCCAAGGGTTCGAGGAATCCGTATAGTTTATATCTTGCAACCCTAATTCTACTACAGCGGTCGCAGGCCTATAATATTCGAGCTACTTCGGCTTTTATTCCTAGAAAGTCGTAGTATTTTTGTATCTGTACTATAGTTTTTACAATACCTATATATCCTCCTATTTTGGACGTATAGATTCCTATAACGAGAGTTTCGCGCTGCTTTAGCTAAACGTAGGCCTTATTATAATACTATAGTTTATCGTTCTAAAGAACGATTCCTTCTTCCGGGCCGTTCTCCCATCGCTACCGTTCCTCAAGAGTAGCGATAGTAGCTTAGTAACCGGGGTCTTATAACTTAAGCCGGTGAACGGTATAATACTCTACCTATTCCTATAGGGGGGTATACGAATAATCCGTCCGGTTATTCCTAGAATAAGGGTATAGAGGCTTCTACTACGTCTTTTATATAGTCGGCTCCCCGATTGAGCGTATCGGCTCGAGCGTTCTCTAATCCTTTCTTATAATTAATTTTAAAGTTGAACTCCGATAAGAACTTAACCTATTGTATCTAGCGGCCGTTAAGCACCTTCGTAATTGTAAAGTACCGGAGATTATTATAGTCGGTATAAACTTGTACTTTATACGTAATTCTACTAAGGTATAGCCTCTATTCTTAAAACGCCTCGATAATAGCTAGAAGTTCCTTATTATAGATAGGGTAATTGCGACGGGGCCCCTCTAGCTTCTTTAAGAAGAAAGCTATAGGATGCAATTTCCCTTAGTCGTTGCGTTGTCCTAATTGTCCTCTGATGGCATAGTCCGATATATCGGTTTCAATTTCAAAGGGTTTATTTGGGTTATGGAGTTTTAGTATAGGGTCTACAGTAATTGCGTTGCAAATAGCCCTAAAAGCTTCCTCTTCCTCCTTTCCCTATATAAAAGCAGCCTCTTTTTTTGTAAATTCGTATAGTAGCCTGGCGGTCTTCCCGTAATCGCGTATAAATATACGATAGAAGTTAGTAAACCTTAGGAATCCGCGGACTTTAGTCGTATTCCTAAATATAAGTTAGTTTCGTACTGCTTTCACCTTACTTAGTTCTATTTTAACCTCATTCTCTAAGATTAAATACCTAAGAAATATAGTCTCCTTTATATAGAATTCACTCTTCTCTATATTAATAGAGAGCTTATATTCGTATAGTACATCTAATACTTCCTTTACGTATTTCTTATATTCCGCGAGAGTCTTAGAGTAGATAAGGATATTATTTAAATGGTAAATAGCGGACTTATCGAGGTAGGGTCGGATTGTGTAGTCGATAATTAATTAGAATATCGTAAGTATATTAATTAACCCGAAAGGTATAACGAAGTATTCGTAATATCCGTAGGGTATACGAAATCCTATTTTCTATTCGTCTCCTTCCTTGATCCGGATATAAGTATAAGCAACGGGTAAATTAAAGCGCGTAAAGTATCGTACTCCTCCTAATTAATTCCGGGTGCGTAAAATTAGGGGTAGGGAATAACTATCTTTTACGGTCTCTTAATTTAATTACTTATAATTAATATAAAGACGCAGCTTTCTATTTTTCTTCGGTACGAAGAGGATAAGGTACCCTATTAGCGATATAAATTCCCGAATATATCTTCGTTTCAAATTCTCGTTTAGATACTTCCGTAACTCCGCATTCTACTTCTCGTTAATATAATACACTTTGAAGAACTTGAGCTTAACTCCTTCCTTAAGCTTAATCTCGTAATCCCACAGTCTTCGTAGTAGTAATCCTTTAAGGTACTTGCTAACAAAAGCCGAGTGTCCTTAATATTTTGCCGGGATTACCGTCTTCGGCTTTTCCACTTGTTAGTTCTAATAATAGTCGAATTTATATTGGGCATTAACTATAGATACCTCTACTAACGTTACTAACCCTTCTTCCGTAACCTTGCCGCTTTTATCGATAATATAAATTATAACTTCTTATACTACTTGCGGTAGGGCCGTAGGAACGACGCCGTCGCGGCTTACTTCCTTCCGTACTCCTAACTTCCTATTAGTAATTGGGTACGTCCTAAAACGCAAGCGGCCACCTTCCTTCCAGCTAATATCTAGGTCGTATACGATATACTATAGGTACCCTAGGATTATATCCTTAATTGGCCTTATATCGACGACGTCGAAGCTAATTTCGACTGTCTTTCCTTCTACCGTAATAGGGAGTAGTAATATTTCCCTTTTTACAATCTATATCTCGAAGGGTCCTTTTACTACAAAAGGACCCTTCTTCTTCTTCTAGGGATTCCTTAATTAACTAACGAACTTGGGTAAAATAAAATTCAATTGAGCTCCGGAATCTATTAATACGAAAGCTTAGTAATTCTTCTAGTGGGCTACGACCTTGAGTCGCTAGTCCTCCTTCCCTTCTTCTATAGCTGCGATCTCTATATGTACTACAGGATTTCGGATCTTATCTTTCCGGCGGCTGTATCGTCGGATAATCCTTTTTATTTAGGGACTTAATTTTCGGCGGGCCTCCCTAAAGGCCCTAAGCCGTTTCCCAGTTCCTAGTAATAGTCGTTAAGAGCGTCCTCTTCCTCAAGTTCCTACTCGTCCAACGAATAGTATTCCTATAACTATATTAAATAAGTAGCTTTCTCATCCTCTATACTTCCTACTATATTAGCCTACTAGATATAGTAGCGGACTTCTACTTCGTAAGCCACGGCTTTCTATCTCATATAAATAAGGCAGTTAGATATAAAGTACTATTCCCAATAGTAGTCGGCGCCTCTATATCCTATATAGGTATAGATATTCGTTTTACTTTCCGAAGGGACGTAGGCTAAATACGAACTATTCGTCGATAATAAGCGTATTTTGAGGGCTGCCCCGACTGAAGGTGCGAGTAACTAGCCTAGGCTATCCTTAAGCGTCTAGTCTTCTAGTAGGCTAGAAGCGATTATTCCGCTTCTTCCCGTAATACTCGTAGTAGCTTCTTATAATATATTAGAATTACGGTATTCGGTAATATAAGTAATAGAGTGGGTGTATTTAAGCTGTATCTCCTTCGACTAGTCGGTAGGCTCCTACCCGCTTTGGGGTATCTTCCTAAGAGTCTTAAGTTTCTCTTTTAATAATAATTACCCGTTTCTTCTAGAAGTCGTCCTACTTCTCGTCGTCCTAGCTTCTATAGTAGTAGTACTCTAAGGGGTCTGTCTAGTATCCGGCAGCGAGGTTATTAAGGGGTCTATATTATTATAGATCGATAGTATCCTAAAGGTTAGTTTCCTTAGTCTTAAACGCTAAGGAGGGTATAGGAGGAAGAGTAGTGCTTATTATATATACAATTATAAGAAGGGTTCGGTCGATAGTAGTAATATTATTAAATTCTTCCTATATTAGCGCTCTATACATTTATACGTAAGGTAATTCTTCCTCCTATAGATCCTTTTACTTAGGGTCCTTATAATTAAGTCCGTCTTCGGCGTATTTGTTATCGGCCTCCTACTATGCTTCCAGATTGTAGTCTATAGCCCTATCTATAGCGTTTTCCAGATCGTCCTAGCCGTACTCAGCGCTAGCGATTTCAATTACCCTAGCTCCTTCCACCGCGGCTGCTTCCGCCTTTTTCCATTTCAACTACTTAGAGGCACGGTAATCCTTCTTTATATACCCTTTCTTACTATAATTGAAACATTTAATCTATAATATATTACGCTATCCTTTATCCGGCTATACGGCGCTAATATCCATCGGGTCTCCTCTATCGTCCTATATATCGTTCCGGCCCTAGCTACGTTTTTATTTAGAATTAGCTTAATGTAGGGCTTGCTAATATCGAAGCGGCGGGTTGCAACGTTCCTAATTACGTTACTCTAGGCGATTGTCGATACGAATAGCGCGGGCTACGTAGTCGTCGATATTAGCGGGTCGATCTTCTTTATATAATTCGTCTTTGACGGAGTTCTTTAAACCTTAATAAAATATCTATATAAAACTCTCGTTATTGAATCGACTTTTGACCGTATACTATTTAAAAGTAATAGCGTACGCCGATGTTAACGTAGTCTACCGAAGGTGGAGGAGTTTTTCCTAAGCTCGCAATTCCTTATTATATTCTCTAAATATACTATTTAACGCGTCTACGAACTTCTAAAGGCTCGTTGTAAGCTATTTGGTATTATCCTTAGCTTATTCTTTATAAGCGTACTAGTCTTGAAGAATAGGCTTATATTAAGTAAATACTCTCTCTTTAGAACGAATTCCGGTAAAAATGACTTTATTAGTCTCTATAGAGAAACTCTCGGAGTAGTAATCGAGGTAAGTGCGCATTTACAAGAGGAAGCCTTATAGTCTATCCTATTGCCCTCCGAACTTATCGGGAGCTTCGATTTTGACGTTCTTCTTAGGGAGAGTCGGTCCTTCGGCCGGAGGGTCCGACGGGTTATCGTTCCCGGGGCTTTCGTTGTCGGGTGCGCCCTAAGCCTTAAGCTGCTCCTCAAACTATAGGATTCGGTTCTACAATTCCTAGAGGAGGCGGACGGTAGAGCCGACATTTACGGTGTCGCCCTCCGTAATATTAATCGGTTCGGTGTAAAAAGATATAATGACGTGAGGGTACCTTCAATGCTATCCGAGATAGGCCAAAGGGAGTAGTCAATATATAACGAACGGCAATCTAATCTGCCTAAGTAGGATAACTAAAGGTAGTAAACTATCAGAGTCGTTCGGTGAAGCCAAAAGGTTTACAATAAGTATAAGCGTAATACTAGTCTCGGTAATAATAATTAATTGATTATTATCGAACTACCTAACAATCTAAGTTCTCCAGTCGTCCCTTTATACTCTGTGTCTATCCCTAATCCTTGGGCCTTGAGTATCCATAGTAGTAATGGCTCACTGATGGTATTGGCTCACTTGTAAGCCCTGGCTTACGAGTGAGCCTATGCATCTGGTAAGCCCGTACATAAGTATAGCATGCTTATGCGCCCTTCTGGTCAATCTGGTTCCTGAGGGCTACACTGTCCGCTTCTGAGCGGGGTTGTCGGGTCCCGGTGGCTTTGGCGGCCCCTGTTATCGCTTAAGTTCGTAACACAAATAGCACCCGGTAGGGTTCTATTTGGAAATTATAAATTCGGTTAAATTTAAATACTTAATTTATAATAAAGAATTGATAGTAGTAATAAAGGGTATTAATAATAGCGCTCCGAATTTAAAAGTACGATACCTTTTATTATTTTTAATTATTAAGTTTTCGAATATTTTAGTACGAAGAGGGTATTTAATAGTAAATAAGTCCTTAGTCCGAAACCCTATTAGAATATTAATTCCGAATAACCTATCGATTAAGTAAGGATAATATAGTAGTAGATACGCTATAAAAGAAATTAGAAAATTTAAAAATAGTTAAAACTAAGAAAGAAGACTAGTTTACTTTGCGAATATTTAAATTTAACGAAGATAGATTCTTTATTTTCGTTAGCGATAAACCGGTGGATATACTAATTAATTTGGAGGGAGAGGGTAGAACGGTTAGAATTGAAATTATTAAATTGGAAGTTAATTATAATTTAATAGATAAGCTAATTCAAGCTAACCGTTCTATAGAATTACTATTAACCTATAGAGAGAAGGCGAAGGGGGAAGGTTCGTCCTTCGTTAATAAAGATAGATTATTAATTAAAGAATATAAATTAGTAATCCCGGAAAATGATAATTTACGAATTAAATTTATCGAAGCAATATATTACCCGGTTACTTTAATGTATTTAAGTAGGAATAAAATTAAACAAATAGTTTATAAACGATATTGGTAGGTAGGATTAACGGTTAATATAAATCGATAGATTAGTAATTATTGGATTTATAAAGTATGAAAGGCTTTTAGAAATAAAATTCTTAAATTAATATAGTTAATTCTTCTAAAGGAGGACTATTAAGCGTAGAAATTACTAGTAATCGATTTTAAATTAATACCCTTGGATCGACATGGTTATAATATGTTAATAGTTATTATAAATTAATTTACGAAAGTAAGTTAGAATATCCCCTATAAAGATATAATTACCGCTAAAAACGTTATAATCCTCTACTATTAAGGACTTTATTGTATTTTCGGACTATTAAATGAAGTAATTAGTAACTGAGGATTGTAATTCATATCTTAAATAATATAACAGGCAATTTCGTTATTAAGTATTAAATAGAAATTGGCTACTTTAAGTTATTCATAAACCGTTGGCCAAATCAAAAATTTATATTAATATATCGATTAAAAGTTAAAACTATATATTAACTATAATGAGGACGATTAGTTAAAATTTATCCCGGTATTAAATATAATTTAAATAAGTCTCCTACGGTAGTTTAAACGGCCTATTTCCTTAGGAGATTATTATAGGTTTGCCTATACTTAGTATATTAGATTAGGAAGATTAAGTAGATTTAAAGTTACTTAAAACGGAGATTAACCGATAAGAAATTTACCAATTAGTAAATTAATTAAATACTTTCTACGCTATAGCTTGCTACGCCATTAATAGAGTTTAATAGTAATAAATTATTTAAACGAATAAATATAGAAGGGAACCGGACTTCGGGGTTGGAAACTATATTTTTATTATTAAAAGAGGATAGATTACCCACCGCCTAAATAATAAATTGGATTAGTAATAAATATATATCCTTTATAGGATTAAAGTTATAAGAGGGTATTTTTATAAATTAGAAGTTTCTAACTGTCACCGGACTAGGGAAGCATACCCAACTAGCCATCACATTCTTATAAATAGCCTAATTTAGTTATAGAAGCCAGGGTGCCCGGCAGGCAAGCTAGCCGCCCGGCAAGCCAGCTAGGGCTAGTATATCTACTACACTAGCTAGGCGGCCTTGGAACTTCCACCTTCTAACTTACAATCGCTTCCACCTTCTCCCGAAAAATATTTTTTTGAACTAGCTCCGGCTAATTAGAAGCCGTCTTTCGAGAGTCAACCAATTAGGACTGGGTATCCTAACTCGTCGCCAAAATACTAACATAGTCATTACGACTTTTCACTACCGCGAGAAGGGCCCCGAGCCCGATATCTCGATAAAACGGCTACGATAGCGCCCTTTAAGGATAATATTATAGCTGCCCTACGCAACGCTAACGAGGAGTTTATTTAGGAGTTCCAAACGCAATTACAAGTCGCCGAAAACTTTTATCGAGGCTATTAATAAAGCTTACGAAGCCTTTAAGACTCCCGTATAACGAAAGGCGGCCGCCCCCCTCCGAAAATAGCTTTACTCCCTCCTTAGCTCGTTCTTTTATATTAATGCCTTTAATAGAATAACCCCCCCTCCCGCCTACCTAACGGCGTCTAATTAGCCTAACCAACTAAAACCTTCGGCTAAACGCTAACGAAAGGATCCAACCTTATTAATTATATTAATTACTTTTAAAGTACTCTTATTTACCCTTTACCCTAACCTTACCCCGGCTAATTAGAAGAAGCCGTAAACGCCCGTTAAAGACGTTATAGAATAGACCGTTTAATAGGAAATTAAATTAAAGAAGAAGAATAAGAAGGCTAAAGTTATTAGCCCGACCCCCGCCGCCAACCCCAATTACTATACCCCTTTTATTTATAAAAAGAGTTATAAGACTTTCTTTAGATTCGTATAGGACGCGGAATTTTAAAAAGCGATACCCGAAGGAATTATCTCTTACGTTACCGAGGAAATTAAATTTCCCTAATAATAAATCCGGAAGGTATACCCGGTATAATTAGGATTCTATATCGAAATAACCAAATTAGAATAACGCTACCTATTTATTAAGTTTAATAAGGAAGTCCCGTAGTGCCGGATCGAACTAAAAGTCGATATAGTTTTCTATTACTTAGCCGGTATACTATTTAAATTCTTCGCTTATAACGGCGCCCGAAATACGGAATTACTTATCGCCTAAGAAATTTAAACTATTATAAAACAAATTATTAAAATTATAAAAAAAAAAGTTGGAAATTATATTATAAATTTCAATAAGAAGACCCAACCCTTCCGTATCTTCGAGTCGGAACCTACCCGGTTAATAGAATATAACCCCCATATATATATATATATAATAAATATTTTAGCCTTTATAATATGATTAAATATACTTTCCCTTCGGTCTATAAAGATTATAGTATACCGAAGACTTTTTATAGGGATATATATAAATTTATCCCCTAATACCCTAATTGCCTCGGCCTCGAAAAGCCGGGATACGCCGACTACCCCGTCTTCCCGAAAATTAAAAACGGATACGTTAAGAAACCTACCGCCGAATAACGAACGGGAGCCCGGAAAGCCGAAAAAACTGTATATAAGGTCGCTAAACGAGATTTTAAAAAGGGTAAAGAGCTGGCCGGATTTACTAGGAGTAACGTAATAAAAATAGTAAACTAAAAGAAGTCGGACGGAGAAAAGGCCGAAAGAGACTTCGGAAGGGAAGGAAGCCCCAGCGCCGTTACGGCGATTATAATTAATAACAATAAGGATATAATATTGGAGGATTCCCCTCCGCCCCCGGACTCCCCCCCGAACCCCGAATTCTAACCCTACCCCCCGTCCCGGCTAGACTATAGGGACCCTCCCTTAGCCTAAATATAGCTAATATAAAGAGTATAATCTAGCGTAATAATAATAGACGGCGCTTCCGAATATAGGAAACGCCGGACGAGGAAATAAATATTTAACCCTTTATTTTTAGTTAACTGGCTCTGTATACTAAAGTGGTAAATTGGCGAGGGCTATAAGGGAATAGTACGAAACGGCCCGCGGAAATCTAAAATAGTATCTTTTAAAGCCGCTTCCTAATAATACCTAATACCCCCCCCCCTCCCTCCCCCTAGAACGCCCAATATATAACCTGCCGGGGATAAATAGAAAGATAAATAAGCTAGCTCTAACCTCCTATCTTAATAAAGGAGGGATTAAGGGTTATATTTATTAAGATCTAAAAATCCTTAGCGAATACTAACGGTATTTTCAAATAAGCAATTATAAGCCGGACTTCGGTAATCTATATATATGAACCCGCCATAACTTATGGTAGAATCCGTAAATACCCCGGCTATTATATAATTGGCTATAATAACCGAGAGATAAGAGCTGCGATATATATCGCTAAAACGTACGAATTCCTAGTACTATTTAGCCCCCAAGTATATATTACTACGGTAACGGTCAATAGTATTAATATTATATATATATATTAATATTTATAAAATAAATAGGCGGAACCCGCTAAGGAATACCTATCGACGCTCTAAATTTAGTACACTTTAGTAATTAGCGACTCTAGCGTATATTACTCCTTTTAGGACCCTTAATTCCGTAATTTAAGACGAGGCGACGAATTCGAGGAATTTATAGTAATATAGGATTTTAACCTCTTAAATATACTAAGTATACTAATATATAAATACGCAAATAAATATTTAACCCTAGACTTCGTATTCGGTATAGATAGAATWTATATAAGAGTAGGCGTATAGGTTTCGGACTACCGTAAATTCRKTATTATAATCCCRGYTAATAGGAATATACCCTTTTAGAAGAAGTATATACTCTTACTTATAAACGTAAAGGAGGTATACTAAGCCTTAATAAAGCGATTCCCGAAGGTAGTTTTAATTCCGCAATCCTCCGACGAATTAGAAGAATTTGTATAGTTTTTTATAAATACGTTCGAAGGTATAATTAAGGAATATTCTATTATGCTCGGAGGGGAATTAAAGAGTATACTATAGTAGAACGAATATTTAGTAGAAGTAAGGGACGCGGACCCCGTAATCTAGTATAAAGCTTATAAGGAAATACGTACGAATTTCTATTACGAAGGAATAGACGCCGTAAAGACCCTTAAAGAACTAGGTAATATATTTCGATAGAGAGAGGACCCTTTAAATAATAAACCTACCCTAATTAATATATAAGATTAGAAATTAATAGATTTAGAGGATATCGCTATATACCTAGCTAATACGGCCTTCCGCCTAGCGGGAGAAGAGCCCTTCCTACTTTACTAATATTAAGGCCTAATATTCCTATAGGATATTGTATAATAGGTTCTAAATAAATTATTAAATAAGGAGATCCGCGAGGCGGTCCTTCAATACGGCTCTAATACCCCGGAATTAAACGGTATTATATTAAATATCCTTAAAGATACGCAGGAGCTAATCCTCCTTATTATCCGCATTATTACGTACACTACGTTCGCGACGGGGAAATTCCTAATAATATTTAAAAGAGCCTAAGTAATTACGTTATTGAAACTAGATAGAGACTTATATAACTATAAAGGTTAGAGATTTATCGCCCTATTATCGATAATAGGTAAGGGTATTTAATGCCTAATTACTAAAAAAATAATTATAATCGCCCTCAACGCCGAATGAATCCTTAGGGATATAATAAGAGTAATCCCAATTTAATCTATTATAGACTTAGTTATAGCGTTAATATATAATATAGAAGGAGCTAACCGACTCGGACTATATAGGATTATTATAATATATAATATCGATTCCGCCTTCCTATTTATACGGGTAAATAAACTCGGAGAAGTCTTAAATGGACAAGGGTAGCCGCTTTTACTAACTACCCTTATTATAGATTTCTATACGGATAGGAATTTCACCTTCAAATAGGGAAAGAGACGCTTCTACTCTAGTAACGGGCTACTATAAGGGTCCCTCTAATCCCCTATACTCTTTTTACTCTTTATATCCTCCCTCCTTAAAAGATATTAGGGACCGGCCTTTTTATATACGGACGATATTGCCTACCTTATAGTAGGCCGCTACGCTATATAAATAATATCTACCGTATTACAAAGGGCTATAGATTTATACTGATACGTAATCGATTTAGGGTTTAAAATAGATTATAAGAAGATAAAAGCGCTCTACTTCCTATTATAAGGTAAAAACGCGAAGAAGATTAAGCGGAACCTAGCTAATATTACTATTAATACCCCAGTTAGATTAATATAACGCTAAAAGGAGACGTACTAATTAGGGGTATACCTAAACCTTAAACTCTTATTCGTTATATAAGTTCGGAAGCGTATACTTGAAATTATAACGGTAATAAAATTATTAATTAGAATTAATTAAATCTTACAAGGCCTTACCCTACGTTTAGCTAAATAATTATTTACTACCTACTTTATACTAATATTTATATACGGAATGATAGTATTATTTCCCGGGTATATTAAATTTGGAAAGAGAGGTAACCTAGTATTTACTAATATTAAATCGGCGTTATACGAATTAGAAACAATAGTATTAAAGGTATTTAGGAAAATTATACCGATTTAGCGTACAATACCTAGGTAAATCCCCTTCTAGCTAACCGGCATTGCCTTACTAGAAATTATAGGAAGGGAGACGGCGAGGACGGCCGCTAGACTATATATATTCCCGGGTATATACTTATTTATATAAAGGCTGAGGAAACCCCCCTTAAAGGGCTAGTTTAGGCTATACGCTTTCGCGGAATTATAGCCTCCGTTAGAAATACCCCTAAACGAGGTATAGCTCCCCCGCCTACCGGCCCTCCGAAACTAGCTTGCCCTTAGCGCCGAAAAATAGATATACCGCCCTAGATAGTGGACGTTACTACCCGAATCCGATCCGGACTTATATTAGGCCGATAATAAATTATTGAGCTTTATAGACTAACCTTAGTATAAGAATTATAACCCCTACGTTAAATTGCTATATAAGTACTTAGCGAAATAGATCGGGGAACGAATAAATTATTAGGACTCTTTTTCCTATTACGACCGCTTTAGTTACCCTCTAAAAACCTTCCGATACTATATATATAGAGCGCCTCGCGAAAAAGGACATTTCTTCGTCTATTTACTAATTATATACTATAATCCGAATACGGTAGAAAATACGCCGAAAGCCTTCGGTGCTAACTATATTATATTTCTCGTAAAAGTATAGGCCTTTAAGGACGAGGGATATATATATATTTAAATACTACGAACAGGAGGCTACTAAAGGATAAGGATAGCCCGAATAGAAACCCCCGACCTAGACGACGAATTATTACTATACGTAGAGGTATACGCTCTCCCGGGATCGAAAGGCTTGGAATAAAACAAGTGGGGCTAAGACCGCACAAGAAGGATTAGGGTTTTCAGCCCACGGCTACCCTAGTGCCTAGCTTAAGAGGCTTTTCCCCGCACCTACCTTCTTCCGAAAAATATTTTTCTAAACTTGCTCCGGCTAGTTAAAAGCCGTCTTTCGAGAGTAAAGCAATTAGGATTAAGTATCCTAACTCGTCGCTTTAATACCAATACAATTATCACGACTTTTTATCACCGCGAGAAGGGCCCCGAGCCCGATATTTTGATAACCTCGGCTACGATGGCGCCCTTTAAGGATAATATCGTAACTACTCTACGTAAAGTTAAGGAAGGAATTCTAAGCGCGATTCTATGTTACCGAGAACTTTATTAAGGTTATCGATAAAGTTTATAAAGCTTTTAAAACTCCTATATAACGAAAAGCGGCCGCCCCCCTCCGAGAATAACTTTACTCCCTCTTCAGCTCGTTCTTTTATAACAATACCTTTAATCGAATAACCCCTCCTCCCGCCTACCTAACGGCGCCTAATTAACTTAACTAATTAAGACCTTCGGTTAAGCGCTAGTGAAAGGATCCGACCCTACCGGTTATATTAATTACCCTAAAGATATTCCTATTTACCCTTTATCCCGATTTTACCCCGGCCAATTAGAAGAAGCTATAAGCGCTTGCTAAGGACGTTATGAAATAAACTATTTAATAAAAGGTTAAGTTAAAGAAAAATAATGAGAAAATTAAAATTACCAGCCTAATTCTTACCGCTAACCCTATTTATTCTACCCCTTTACTTTATAAAGAGAATTGTAGGACTTTCTTTAAATTTATATAGAATATAGAATTTCGGAAAGTAATACGTAAAGGAATTATTTCTTACGTTATTAAGGAACTTAAATTCCCCCAATCATAGATCTGGGAGGTATACTTAGTATAACTAGGATTTTATATTAAAATAATTAAATTAGAATAACGCTACCTCCTTATCGAATTTTATAAAGAAATCCCGTAGTATTAAATCGAATTAGAAGTTAATATAGTCTTATATTACCTAGCCGGTATATTATTTAAATTCTTCGCCTATAACGGCGCTTGAAATACGGAATTACTTATTATTTAGGAAATCCAAACCGCTATAAAGCAAACCGTTAAAATTATTAAAATAAAGAAAGCCGGGGACTATATTATCATTTTTAAAAAAAAACCTTAACCCTTCTATATCTTCGGGTCGGAACCTACCCGGTTAATAGAATGTAACTCCTATATATATATATATAAAATAAGTACTTCAGCCGCTATAATATAGTTAAATATACCTTCGCTTCGGTTTATAGGGATTATAGTATATTAAAAACCTCTTATAGGGATATATATAAACTTATTCCTTAGTATTCTAATTACTTCGGCCCCGAAAAGCCGGGATATACCGACTACCCTATCTTCCCGAAGGTTAAAGACGGATACGTTAAGAAATTTACTATTAAATAACGGACGGGGGCCCGGAAGGTTGGAAAAGCCGCGTATAAGACCGTTATATAGGATTTAAAAAAGCGAAAAGAACCGGCCGGACTTATTAGGAGTAATACGATTAAGATAGTAAATTAAGAGAAGACGCAAGGAGAGAAACCTAAAGGAGACTTCGGGAGGGAAGGAAGCCCCGGTATAACTACGGCGATTACAATCGATAACGACGAGGGTATGATATTAAAAGATTCCCCTTCGCCTCTAAATTCCCCCTACCCCCCTCCGCCCCGCCCCGAACCCTATTTCTACTCTATACCCTAATTAGGCTACAGGGATTATCCCTCAACCTAAATATAGTTAATATAAAGGCTAAGATTTACTGCGATAATAATAGACAATACTTCTAAATATAGGAGGAGGCGAGAAAAAAAATAAATAATAAACCCTTTATTTTTAGTTAACCGGCCCCCCGGACTAGGGCTATAACTATAGGCCGCGGGGAAAAAAAACGGCCTTCCGAGATTTAGAGCGGTATCCCGAGAGGCTATTTCCTAGTAATACCTAATATACCCTCCCCCTCCCCCCCCCCCGCCCTTAGGACCCCTAATAAACGCCCCCTTCCCCTTCCCGAAAGTAAATAAGGCGATAAATAAATAAGCCCCGACCTCCTATCCTAATAATAGAAGGGCTTAAAGTTATATCTATTAACGTTTAGAAATCCTTAGCGAATATTAATAATATCCTTAAATAAGTAATTATAAGCCGGACCTTAGTAGTCTATATATAAAAACCCGCTATAACGTAAGGTAGGATCCGTAAATACTCCGGCTACTATATAATCGGCTACGACGACCGAGAGATAAAAGCGGCGATATATATTGCTAAAACGTATAAATTCTTAATACTATTTACCTCCTAAGTATATACTACTATAGTAACGGTTAATAACGCTAATATTATATATATATATATTAGTATTTATAAAATAAATAAGCGGAACACGCTAGGGAATATTTACCGACGTTGTAAATTTAGTACGATTTAGTAATTAGCGATTTTAACGCTTATTATTCCTCTTAGGACCCCCAATTCCGCAATTTAGGACGAGGCGACGAATTCGAAGAATTTATAGTAATATAGGGCCTCAATTTCCTAAATATATTAGGTATACCGATATATAAGCATACGAATAAATACTCTACTTTAAACTTTATATTTAATATAAATAGAGCGTATATGGGAATAGGCGCGTAAATTTCGGACTACTATAAATTCGTTATTATAATCCCAGCTAATAGGAATATATTTCCCTAAAAGAAATATATACTCTTACTTATATATATAGAGGAGGTATATTAAATTTTAATAAAGCGGCTCCCGAAGGCAATCCTAACCCTATAGTCCCTCGACGAATTCGAAGAATTCGTATAGTCCTTTACAAATACGTTCGAAGGTATAATTAAGGAATATTCTATTATATTCGGAGGGAAATCGAAGAATATACTATAATAAAACGAATACTTAACGGAGGTAAGGGATATAGATTTTATAGTCTACTATAAAGCTTTTAAAGAGATACGTATAAACTTCTATCACGGAATGATAGACGTTATAAAGACTTTTAAGGAATTAAATAATATACTCCGATAAAGGAAGCACCCCCTAAATAATAGACCTACCTTTATTAATATATAAAATTAAAGATTAACGGACTTAAAGGATATCGCTATATACTTAACTAATACAACCTTCTATTTAATGGGAGAAGAGCCCCTTTTATTATATTAATTTTATAACTTAATACGCTTATAGGACATTGTATAATAGGTTTTAAATTCGCTATCGGATAAGGAGATCCGCGAAGCGTTCTTTAAATACAATTCCAATACCCCGGAATTAAACGGCATTATACTAAATATCCTCAAAGACGCGTAGGAGCCGATCCTCCCTACTATCCGCGCTATTACGTATATTACGTTAGCGATAAGGAAATTCCCTATAACGTTCAAAAGAGCCTAGGTAATTACGCTATTAAAATTAGGTAAGGCTTATATAATTATAAAGGCTAGAGACTTATCGTCCTACTATTAACGATAAATAAAGGTATCGAACGCCTAATTGCAAAGAGATTAATTATAATCGCCTTTAATACCGAATTTATTCTTAGAAATATAATAGGAGGAGTCCTAACCCAATCCGTTACGGATTTAATTATAATATTCATATATAACGTAGAGGGAGCTAACCGATTCGGACTATATAAAATTATTATAATATATAATATCGACTCCCCCTTCCCGTTTACGTAAGTAAATAAATTCGGAGAAGTCCTTAATAGGCAAGAATAGCCGCCCCTATTAATTACCTTCGTTATAAACTTCTATACGGATAGGGACTTTACTTTTAAATAGGTAAAAAAACGTTTCTATTCGAATAACGGGCTATTATAAGGGTCCTTATAATCCCTTATACTCTTCTTACTCTTTACGTCCTCCCTTCCTAAAAGATACTAAGGACCGGCCTTCTTATACGCGGATAATATTATTTACTTTATAATAGGACGCGACGCTATATAAATATTATATACCGTATTACAAAAGGCTATAGACCTATACCGATATATATTCGATTTAAGCTTTAAAATAGACTATAGGAAAATAAAGGCACTCTACCTCTTATTACGAAATAAAGAAGTAAAAAGGATTTAGTAGAACCTAATTAATATTACTATTAATATTCTAACCGGACTAATATAACCTTAGTAGGAGATATATTAGTTAAGGGTATACTTAAACGCTAAATTCTTATTCGCTATATAAGTCCGGAAACGAATATTTAAAGCGATAGTAGTAATAGGATTATCGGTAAGAATTAACTAGGTTTTATAAAACCTCTCCTTATATTTAATTAAAAAATTCTTTATTACTTACTTCCTGCCGATATTAAAATACGGAATAGCGGCGCTATTCCTAAGTATATTAAACCTAAAGTAAAGGGCAACCCGGTATTTAATAATATTAAATCGGCCCTATACGAATTAGAAATAGTAATATCGAAGGTATTTAGGAAGATTATACCTATTTAGCGTATAGTATCTAAATAAATCCCCTTCTAATTAGCCGGTATAGCCCCGCTAGAAATTATAGGAAGGGAGACGGTAAAAAGGCCGCTAGGCTATATATATTCCCGGGTATATACCCGCTTATATAGAGATTGAGAAACCCCCCCCTAAGGGGGTAGTCTAGATTATACGCCCTCGCGGAATTATAGCCCCCGCTGGAAATACCCCTAAACGAGATATAGCTCCCCCGTTTACTAGCCCTTTATAATTAATTTGCCCCCGGCGCTAAGAAATAAATATATTACCCCAAATAGTAAATACTATTACCCGAATCCGACCCGGATTTATATTAAGCCGATAATAAACTTTAAAGCCTCGTAGACTAACCCTAGTATAAGAATAATAATCTATACTTCGGGCTGCTACGTAAATACTTAGCGAAATGGATCGGGGAACGAACGGAATATTAGGACTTTCATTCCTACTACGACCGTTTTAATTACCCTTTAGAGACCTTCCGATACTATATATRCGGAGCGCCCTATAAGAAAGGGCACTTCTTCTTCTACTTATTAATTATATACCGCAACCCGAACGCAGTAGAAAATACGCCGAAAGCCTTCGGTACTAACTATACTATATTTTTCGTAGGAGTATAAGGCTTTAAAAACCAGGAATATATATATATTTAAGTACTACGAAGAGAAGGTTATTAAGGGATAAGGATTGCCCGAGTAGAGACCCCCAATTTAGACGACGAATTACTACTATATATAGAGGTATACGTACTCCCGGGGTTAGGGGGCCTAGAATGAAACGGTAGGGCTAAGACCGTATAAGAGGGATTAGGGTTTTTAGCCTACGGCYACGCTAGGGTCTRACCTAGCTGACCTAAGAGGTTTTTCCCCGCAKTTATATACCTWTGCCCAGCCGCCGTCGCRGGCACGAYTYAKTATCTAGTATTGGTAGAACGTAGTCGTAAAATACATTCATTCATTTATTCATTTATACTTCCTTAAAGGATTTCGAAGAGTTCTAAACTAATACGCTTATTTATATTCGGATTATTATAATCGAGGCGGATCTTCTATAGAAGACGGTCGGGGAGGTGGTTGGAAAATTATTTCGCAAAGGGTAAAAATTCGATTTTAGTAGAGGGTATAAATGAATGAATGAATGTATTTTACGACTACGCTCTACCAATACTAGATAMTRARTCGTGCCYGCGACGGCGGCTGGGCAWAGGTATATAAMTGCGGGGAAAACCTCTTAGGTCAGCTAGGTYAGACCCTAGCGTGGCCGTGGGCTGAAAACCCTAATCCTTCTTGTGCGGTTTTAGCCCCACTATTTCATTCCAGGCCCCCTAATCCCGGGAGAGCGTGTACCTCTACGTATAGCAGTAGCTCGTCGTTTGGGTCGGGGGTCTCCGCTCTGGCTATCCTTATCCCCTAATATCCTCCTCCTCGTAGTACCTGGATATATATATATCCCTCGTCTTTGAGGGCCTATACTCTTACGAGGAATATAGTGTAGCTAATGCCGAAGGCTTTCGACGTATTTTCTACCGTATTTGGATTATGGTAAGTAACTAGGGGGTAGATAAAGAAGTGTCCTTTCTTATAGGGMGCTCCGYATATATAGTATCGGAAGGTCTCTARAGGRTAATTAAAGTAGTCGTAATAGGAATGGAAGTCCCAATGTCCCGTTCGTTCCCCGATCCATTTCGCTAAGTGCTTACGAGGCAGTCCGAGGTAGGGGTTATTATTCTTATACTAAGGTTAGTCTACGAGGTTCTAGGGTTTATTATCGGCCCAATACAAGTCCGGGTCGGATTCGGGCGGTAGTATCTATTGTCCGGGACGGTATAATTGTCTCTCGGCGCCGGGGGCGAGCCAGTTTCGGAGGGCCGGTAGGCGGGGGAGTTACACCTCGTCCGGGGGTATTTCTAGCGGGAATTGCGACTCCGCGAGGGCGTATAGCCTACACTACCCCCTCGGGGGGGGGGGGGGGTTTCCTCAATCTCTACGTAAGCGGGTAGTTGCCCGAGAGTATATATAATCTCGTGGCCGCTCTCGCCGTCTCCTTTCCTATAATCTCTAGCGGTACTATACCGGCTAGCTAGAAGGGGATTTACCCAAGTACTATACGCCAAATCGGTATAATCTTCTTAAGTACCTTCAATAATACCGTCTCTAGCTTATAAAAGGCAGACTTAATATTAGTAAATACCGGGTTATCCCTCCTTCCGGGTTTAGTATATCCGGGGAATAGCGCCGCTATCCCGTATATTAATATCGGTATAAAGCAAGTAGTAAAGAATTGTTTAGCCGAGTATAGGGTGAGGTTTCGGGAGACTTAGTTAATTCTTGCTAATAGTTCTATTACCGCTATTACTTTGGGTATACGTCTTCGGACCTATATAGCGAGTGAGAGTTTAGCGTCCAAATATACCCCCAGCCAGCGCATTTCCTTCTAGGGCCGAATCGGTCCGAGCGGGGTATTAATAGTAATACCGGCTAGGTTCCGCCAGATCTTCTTTACGTTTTTGCCTCGTAGTGGTAGGTAAAACGCCTCTATCTTCCTATAGTCCACCTTAAGGCCTAATTCGGCTACTCGTTTATATAATTCCGTTGCCCTCCGTAGCGCGGTATATAGTACTTGTATAGCGTCGCGGCCCATTGTAAGGTGGGCGATGTTATCCGCGTATGAAAAGGCTAGTCTTTAGTGCCTCTTGGGTAAGTAGGCCGTAAAAAGCAGGAAGAGTATAGGGGACTATAGGGATTCTTATAGTAATCCGTTGCTTAAGTGGAAGCGTCTTTTGGCCTATCTAAATACGAAGCTTCTATTTGTATAAAAGTCCGTAATTAGGGCGATTAGGAGAGGTAGCTACCCTTATCCGTTTAGGACTTCCTCGAGTTTATTTACCCTTATAAACGGGAAGGCGGAGTCGATATTATATATTATAATAATCCCGTATAGTCCGAGCCGGTTGGCTCCCTCAGCGTCGTATACTAGGGCTATTATTAGGTCTATTATAGACCGAGTCGGTATTGCTCCAGCCGTATCCCTAGGGATAAGCTCGGCGTTGAAGGCGATTATAGTTATTCTCCTAGCGATTAGGCGTTCGATTTCTATCCTTTGTAATTATGTAGGTCTCTCCCCGGTTTCGAGAGGGTAACTACCTAGGCTCTTTTAAACGCTATTAGGAACTTCCCTATTATAAGTGAGGTATAGGTAATAGTACGGATGGTAGGGAAGATCGGTTCCTACGTATCCTTAAGGGTGGTTAAGGTAATGCCGTCCGGCCCGGGGGTGTTCGATCCGCATCTCAGGAAGGCTTTTCGGATTTCTTCGTCCGACGGCGTATTTAGGACCTATTATACAATATCCTATAGGAGTATCGGGCTTTAATATTAGTACGGTAGGAAGGGTTCTTATCCCGCCGGGCGGAAGGTTATACTAGCTAAGTACATTATAATATCCTTTAAATCTATTAGTCTTTCGTCTTATATATTAATTAAAGTAAGCCTAGCGTCTAGGGGGCTTTTCGCCATTGGAATATATTTCTTAGCTCCTTAGGGGTCTTAGCGGCGTCTATTTTATCGCAGTAAAAGTTCGTCCGTATCTCTCTATAGACTTTGTGGTATATTTTAGGGTCCTCCTGTTTCGCCTCCGCTAAACATTCGTTCTACTATAATATACTCTTTAGCTTCCCTCCGAATACGATAGAGTGTTTTTTAATTATTCCCTTAAGCGTATCGACGAAGGATTATACGAATTCTTCGAATTCTATAGGGGATTATAGAGTCGGGACCGCCCTAAGGAAGCGCCTTATTAAGGTTTAATATACTTCCTCTACGTATATAGGTAGGAGTGTATATTTCTTCGTTGGGGGGGGGGGGGGGGGGGGGGGGGGGGGGGGGGGGGGGGGGGGGGGGGGGGGTATTCTTATTTACCGGGATAGTAATAATAAGTTTGCGGTAGTCCGAAACCTACGCGCCTACTCTTATATATACCCTTTTTATACCGAACGCGAAATTTAGGGTAAATTAGCCGTTCGCGTATCTATATATAGGTATACCGGGTGTATTAAAGAGATTGAGCCCCTGTATTACTATAGTCTCCTCGAGAGCGTCGCGTCTTCCGGAGTTGCGGAATCAAGGATCTTAGGAGGAGTAGTAGGCTTTAAAATCCCTTATTACCAAAGCGTATTGTAGGTAGAGTATCGACAGGTATTCTCTAGCCGGTTCCGCCTATCTATCTTATAGGTGCCAATATATATAAGTAATGTTAACGCCGTTAACTATTATTATAGTCGTATATAACTAGGGGTTAACTAGGATAATAAAGTTATATATCTTGGCGACGTATATCGCCGCTCTCGTTTCTCGGTCGTCGAAACCAATACTATAATAGCCGGGGTGTCTACGGATCCTGCCTTGGGTTATAGTAGGTTCTTATATATATACCACTAGGGCCCGGCTAGTAATTGCCTATTCGAGGATACCCTTAGTATTCGCTAGGGACTTTTAAACGTTAATAGATATAACCCTTAGTCCCTCTATTATTAGAATAGAGGGTTAGGACTTGTTTCTCTATCTCCCCGTTCGTCCTCGGCAGGCCGTGTACTAGGCGTTCTAGGGGGAGGGGGGGGGGGAGTATTGGGTGCCACCGGGAAACGGCCTCGGGGGATGCTATTCCAAATCTCCGAAGGCCGTCTCGTACTAATCCCTTATATCCCTCCCCGGCTTACCGCTCTAGTGCGAGGGGCCGGTTAGCTGAAGGTAAAGGGCTAGACATCTGCCTCCTTATCCGGTGTCTCCTACATTTGGAAGCGTCGTCTGGAGGCTTCGCGCTAGGCTACACTCTTTACGTTAGCTGTATCTAGGCTGAGGGAGGGTCCTTGGGGTCTAGCCGGGACGTGGGGTAGGGTTGGGGTTCGGGGTTCGGGGGGGGGAGGGGGGGAGTCCTCCAGTGCCGTATCCCCGTCGTCATCAATCGTAATCGCCGTAGCCGCTCCGGGGCTTCCTTCCCTTCCGAGGTCTCCCTCGGCCTCCTCTCCGTTCGGCTTCTCTTGGTTTGCCATTCTTATCGCATTGCTCCTAGTGAATCCGGCCGGTTCTTTTCCTTTCTTCAGGTCCCGTACAGCGGTCCTGTACGCGGCTTTTCCGGCCTTCCGGGCCCCCGACCGCTGCTCGGCGGTGGGCTTCTTAACGTGTCCGTCCTTAACTTTCGGGAAGACGGGGCAGCCGGTGTATCCCGGTTTTTCGGGGCCGAGGCAGTTGGGGCACTAGAGAATTAGTTTGTATATATCCCTGTGGGAGGTCTTCGGCGTACCGCAATCCTTATAGACCGAGGCGAAGGTGCACTTAGTTGTATTGTAGGGGCTGAAGCATTTATCGTATATATATATACGAGGGTTGCGTTCTATTAATTAGGCGGGTTCCGACCCGAAGATGCGGAAGGGTTGGGTCTTCTTATTAAGGATTATAATGTAGTCCCCGGCCCTCTTTCCTTTAATAATTTTAACCGTTTGCTTAGTTACAACTTAAATTTCCTAGGCGATGAGTAGTTTAGTATCTCGGGCGCCGTTATAGGCGAAGAACTTAAGTAGTATACTAGCTAGGTAATACGAGACTATATCGACCTTTAGTTCGATCCGGCATTGTGGGATTTCCTTACTTAATTTAACGAGGAGGTATCTTTAGCTTAGTCGTCTCAATATAAAAGCCTAATTATACCGGGTATACCTTCCGGATTTATTATCGGGGGAATTTGATTTCCTCGGTAACGTAGGAGATAATTCCTTTAGGCGTCCCTTTCCGAAGTTCCGCGTCCTATACGAGTCTAAGGAAGGTCCTACAATTCTCCTTGTAGGCGGAGGGAGTAGGGTAAGTGGGGTTGGCGGTAAGAATCGGGCCGGTGACCTTAACCTTCCTATTATCCTTCTTTAATTTGACCTCTTACTAGGCGGTCTATTTTATAGCGTCCTTAACGGCCGCTTATAGCTTCTTCTAATTAGCCGGGGTAGGAAGAAGAAGAAGAAGAATGAATTTTGCGACTACGTTCTACCAATACTAGATAATGAGTCGTGCCCGCGACGGCGGCTGGGCATAGGTACATAATTGCGGGGAAAAAGCCTCCTAAGTCAGCTAGGTCGGACCCTAGCGTGGCCGTGGGTAGATAATGAGTCGTGCCCGCGACGGCGGCTGGGCATAGGTACATAATTGCGGGGAAAAAGCCTCCTAAGTCAGCTAGGTCGGACCCTAGCGTGGCCGTGGGCTGGAAAAACCCTTATTCCTTCTTGTGTGGTCTTTGGCCCCACTGTTTYATTCCAGGCCCCCTGGTCCCGGCAGTGCGTGAACCTCCTCGAAAGGCAGTGGTTCGTCGTCTGGGTCGGGGGTCTCCGCTCTGGCTATCCTCATCCCCTGATATCCTCCACCCTGTAGCACCTGGATGCGTGTGTATCCCTCGTCCTTGAGGGTCTGTACTCTTGCGAGGAATGTGGCGTAACTGGTGCCGAAGGCCTTCGGCGTGTCTTCTGCCGCGTACGGGTTGCGATACGTGACTAATGGGCAGACAAAGAAATGTCCTTTCTCGCGGGGCGCTCCGCACATGCAGTATCGGAAGGTCTCCGGCGGGTGGTTGAATCGGTCGTGGTAGGAGTGGAAGTCCCAGTGCCCTGTTCGTTCCCCGACCCATCTTGCCAAGTGCTTGCGAGGCAGTCCGAGGTAAGGGTTGTTGTTTCTGTGCCATGGCTGGTCTGCGAGGCTCTGGGGTTTGTTGTCGGCCCAGTACAGGTCCGGGTCTGCCTCGGGTGGGAGTGTCCACTGTCCGTGGCGGCGTGGTTGTGCCTCGGCGCCGGGGGCGAGCCAGCTGCGGAGGGCCGGTAGGCGGGGGAGCCATACCTCGTCTGGCGGTACCTCCGGTGGGGGTTGTGATTCCGCGAGGGCGTGTAGTCTGGACCACTCCCTTGGGGGGGGCCTCCTTAGCCTCTGTGCGAGCGGGTGTGAGCCCGGGAGTGTGTGTAGTCTGGCGGCCGTTCTCGCCGTCTCTCTTCCCAATATCTCTGGTGGGGCTATACCGGCCAGCCAGAATGGGATTGGTCTGGCTACCGTGCGCCATATCGGCATGGTCTTAGCCGGGGTAGGGTTGGGGTAAAGGGTAGATAGGGATATCTCCGGGGTAATCGATATAATTAATGGGGTTGGATCCTTTTATTAGCGCTTGGCCGAGGGTCCTGGTTGGTTGGGCTGGTTGGGCGCCGTTGGATAGGCGGGAGGGGGGGTTATTCTACTAGAGGCATCAATCTGAAAGAACGAGCTGAGAAGGGAGTGAAGCTATTCTCGGAAGGGGGCGGCCGCCTTTCTTTATACGGGAGTCTTGAGGGCTTCGTAAGCTTTATCGATAGCCTCAATAAAGTTTTCGGCGACCTGGAGTCGCGCTTGGAATTCCTAGATAAGCTCCTCGTTGGCTTTACGTAAGGTGGCTACAATATTATCCTTAAAGGGCGCTATTGTGGCCGAGTTGTCGAGATATCGGGCTCGGGGCCCTTCTCGCGGTGGTGAAAAGTCGTGATGACTGTGTTGGTGTTTTGGCGACGAGTCAGGATACCCAGTCCTGATTGGTTGACTCTCGAAAGACGGCTTCCGATTGGCCGAGGCCAGTTCAGAAAAATATTTTTCGGGAGAAGGTGTTAGTAGAGGGTAATAAATTAGAATAGAAGTAGTAGAATTAGGCCTCTAAATTACCGTTACCGATAGTATAACTATTAGTATACAATTTAGTTTTAGCGTTTTAAATCTACGCGTCGATTTCTTTATTTATCCCTATAAATTTATTAAGATAAGTAAGGTTGGTCTTAGGGTGGACTGTAGTGAAGGGAGGGGTCGTAAGCTAGGAAGCGGAAGCGGTAGTTTGGAAGGCCTTAAATTTAGTTACTTCGTTAAGGAACGTTTAGATAGCGATTGCGAATTATTATTGGCGCTATCGTTTTGGGCCTAAGGAATGGAAGCTATAGCGACGAAGGGGGTTGGCTATAAGAAAGAAGAAAAAGAAGCTGTATAAAATCTCTATAGAGATAGTGGGAAAGGGAGCTCTCGGGTAGACGTATAATTTGAAGATAATTGAAGAGAGGGTCAACAATATATCACGGGTCTACTGGGCTGTATACGGTAGTAGGGGTGGAATAGAGTTTCAGATTATTAATAAGGAGGAAAAAGTCTGCAAGCCTAACCCGGTCTGCAGAGATAGGCTATATATTAGGACGAATAGGTGGCTTGAGCGGTACTGGCTAGAGAGTATACCTGGGCCTGCAGCCCAAGCACCATATCTCTGGGCACCAGCCCATTATATAAGTCTATTATCCTCCAGACTATAAAAGCTATCCACCTCTATATAGGTGAAGCACGCTTCGAAAACTATCTTGAGGGAATTGAACGGTTTTTAATAAATTTCGTTCTAAAATTAAATAATTAATTCTTTGTTAATCTTTATAGGTGGGCCGCTATAATAGAAAAGTAGTTGATAAATTGTTAGTAGAGATTAGTAAATTCGAAGAACTTTTAAAAATAGCGCTTCGATTATAATACTTCCTATTTAATAACGGTTTAAATCTTTTATGAGTTTATTTCGATACTTCTTAGTATAATAATAAGGTTTAGATATTTAGTGCGCTTTACGTCGAATTTATATTTATTAATATTGAATTAAAGGTTTACGTTAATTATACGCTGTAGGATTTTATTAATATATTGTTAGGACGCTAGGGACATATTGGGCGATGAACCCGGGGAAGCGCCAACGAGCACCGACGGCAGGCAGTACAACGCTATAGTGTGGCGTCTGACTAAATTGGAGTCGCTCCGGATTCAACTATTATAAAACTAGAAGTACAATACTACAAATAGCCAGTCGTAACAGCTATAGAGTTATCGGGTTTAGTTATTAATATATCTTTAGCTCCCTTCCTATTTTAACGTTCTCTACGTATTATATTACCCGTAACTACTTTAACCTACCTTTCCTCCACGATCCTAATAAATTAATAGCTCAACCCTATAAGCATTGAATTAATACTAATAGGATATATATACGTAGCGGACAATTTATTTTTTATACCGCCGAAAAACCCCTTATTCCCCTATTATTTCCTTTAATCCGCTTACTACGCTTTTAGCCGTAGCTATTAATCCCTCTTAGTAATAACTTCCCCTTTCTTTTTAACATCGTTAACCGATTATTGAAATTATAGACAAAAATAGCAACGACAATTACCTTCCTACGCCGCCTTGTACCTTCTGCTATTATTCTTATTATTATTCTAAAACCAATACCTTCGTACGTAAATAAAAGCTTTTTGAATCCTATATTGCGGCTATTAAATTACTTTTAGACTACTTCCCTTCGTATATATTACCATAAGATTAATATATTTTCGTCGCTTTGTCCGAATAAGATTAGTTTAATAATTACTCTCCTATCCTTTCCCAATTCAACTACTAAAATTACCTTTCTATATTTAAACCTATATTTTTACTATACTTCCTCCTCCTATCGTAGTCCCTTAAACCGTCGTCCTTACAATTCCTACGACTAATTAATTTATTTTATCGTTATCCTCCAAATACCACTTTAAGTATAATATTACTAAATTTATAAATAAAAGTTTCTCTCAACTCTATAATTATATTTATAACGTCGACGTTTATTTCTACGAATACACCCATACTTCTTTCTCCTTTACTATTAATTATTTAAAGGGTAATCCGAAGAACGCTTAAATTAAGTATACTTTAATTTTCCGGAATAAATGAAAATATAACGCGGTTTATAATACTCCTATTTAATAAAATTTACGTACCTTCTTAAAGACGGAATATAATAGTAATATTTACATTATCGAACGTTCCACCCTTACTAAATTCGAATGTATATAATAAAGCGCTATAGAAACGGTCCGCAATTTCTCTAACCGTTATTATACCGAAGAATTTAATTTCTTATACACTTAACCGGAATATATTCGCATTATAACGTAAGCTAATCGCTTACGTCTATATTTAAAATAAAACGTCCTATGAATAATAGGTACCAATACTATAAATAAAATAGTAACGTATGTAAAACAATTAGAAGGCTTAGAAAACTTTGACCCGTTTATATTATATTAATAACTTTAAAAGATTTTAAAATTTTTCCCTTAATTTTTATCGTCCTCTTTTTCTATTTCTACTCCCTTACTTAATTCTACTCCTATTTCTACCCTTAGCGTTAACAACTCCTCCAATACTCCTCGCCGTTTCCACACTATATTCATTATAAACCTTGACCTTATTTGTAATTATTATGATTAATTAGAATATACTTACAGTCGTCATTTTTAACTGAAATTTCATAGTATTTACTTCGAATATAGCAAAATAAATTACCCCGCGTATTCCCATATTAATGAGGCTTCCTTTAATTATAGTAAAGCGAATTATTTAGTATATAATTATCTCCTTCCCCCTAGTACTCCGCTCCGAAGTACGAATATTAAACCGATTATACCAGTAAAGATTATAATTACTACTACTTAAGAAAACGTAAGTAGATTGTAATTCTATTTAAATATAAAGTTAGTAATAAAGATTTATAAAAATTAGCAGACAATTCATAAATTAATAGATGTTAATACTGAGTTAAACTTAATTGGAAGGTATTTACTCCCGTCGGACGTAGAAATTAAATTTATAAATTACCGTTTTATTAATCTTTCTTTCTAACCCGTTCTTATATATAATTTAATTACCTATTTTATTAAAATATACGACTCCTATAATACTAAGTAGTAGAAAAGGATTATATTTATTATTATTAATTCCCTAAACGTAGAGATTAGCTTTGATTACCCTTGGCTCTACAAATATAACCCCAAAATTAATTGGCGCTGGAAGAAATTTCGGTTCCGGATTAAACTTAGCGATTTAAAAGCGAATAAAAAACCGATTAAAGAAGTATACAAAGCCGTAACATTCTTAACAAAGCCGCATTAGGATTTTATTCTAATATTAAACCTAAAGAAAATAGCGAAACCTTCAAGAATTTCTACTCCTCGCTATATACCGGTATTCTATTCGAAATTCCCCTATCCCTAATTATAAAATTGTTAGTCTTATTAAGCATCCTAAATTTTCGCAATATCTTTATTAATATATCCGTCCTTATATTTCCCGATATACCTTTTAAAAAATTTCAAATCGTATTAAATAGGGCTTACTTAGCGTTGGAGCTTTTATTAGAATTAATATTACTAATATAATCCGGGGACGAATCGGAAGAGAATATAAAATTTGCCGTTATTAAGCTAATTATCCTACCGGAATATACGGAATTTTGGTAAATATTCGAAGCGTCGGCCATATTCCTATTATGATATAACTATTTACAGTATTATATTAATTTAATCGACGGGGAATTTACGCCTTAAAAATTAATTTATACGTTTAACGTTAAGGAATTAGAAATACTCCGGGAATAATTAGTAGAGGTATTATAAAAGGGTTAAATCCGGCTATTTACTAATCCGGTAAGGGTTCCTATTATTTTTATTTTAAAGAAGTGAGGTAAATTGAAATTATATATTAATTACCGGGCGCCTAACAAAGTTACGAAGAAAAATCGTACGGCGTTACTTCTTATTTAAAAGATTTTAGACCGTCTTATATCGGTAAAAATCTTTACTAAATTGGATTTAAAGGATGCGTATTACTGTATTCGGATTAAATAGGGAAATAAAGAGAAGACGGCATTTTATACAAAATATAGACACTACAAAATTTTAATTATATTAATAAGGTTAGCTAATACACTTATAACGTTGTAGGTATATATTAATAATACATTAGTAAGTTTAATTAATACTATTTATATTATTTAGTTTAATAATATTATAATCTATAGGAAGAACGAAGAAAACTACTATAAATATATTAAAAGAATCCTCTAACGTCTACGCGATCGTAACCTCTATATAAATCTAAATAAATATAAATTCTATATTTAGAAGGTATCGATTTTAAACTACATAGTATTACTAGAAGGAATTTGTATAAACTTAGAAAAGGTAGTAGCAATCGCAAATAAGAAAATTCCGATGAACATATATAATATTTAAATTTTCTTAAAGTTTATAGAGTTCTACTAGCGGTTTATAATAAAATAGTCTTTCCTCGGGCGAAGCCGGATATACGCGAGGAAGACAATGAAACGCCTATAAATCCGAATCTTTAGACTTGATCGTTGATTTTTTTAAAATCAAAATTGCTCTTTAATTAAAAGGGTCCCCGATTTGTGGCCGGGCTCAAAATATCCGCAATCTTGTTCTCATTATTTTGGTGGCTTTTTTTTAATTTTTAGGGTTAGCGTTATTAGTGATTGAAAAGACTTGGTTATTTTTGGGGACTTGGTCATTTTCGAAATGAAAAAGAAAATAAGCTCAAACGGGATCGAACAGACAACCTTAAGAAGAAGAGCAAATAGAAGAACCATTGAGCGACTAACCTATTAAGCCACGATCTCAATTAATTCGTTAATGAAAATATTCATTCTTTCTATTTATATAAGCGAAAAGACTTTGTAAAGGGGGGGGTTGGTTATTTGGAACGACGGTCGCATTTGGGGACTTGGTGAACGACGGTCGTATTTGAATGACCGAAACTATTAAAAAGCCACTTTTCTCAACAACTAGGGCATTGTACGAGTCGTATATAGTATTAAAATGATGAGAAAAAACGGGCGAAACTTTTGCGACAGGACGCACTTTGATACAGGCTTTGGTTAAAGAGGAATCTTAATTGCAATGTCAAAAGTCGGGCCTCGAGTTTAGCTGAACTCCCAAATTTCCTAATCAGGTATAGGGTGGATCCTATAGGCTCCACAATTAAATACATTTGGCCTAGTATAGATAAAACCGCCGCTCCTTCCGTCGGTTCGAAGTGGGCCCACGGACTACGACCTTTGGTATTCTTCTATAATACTTCTAGTAGGCCCGACAACGAAGCTCTGTGAAGGAATAGGCGTTTCAATTATACTCTAAAGTAATAGTACCGTTAGCGGAATTATTAAAAGGGGATAGAGGGAAGCCCTTCGAATTAACGGAATCGGCGGAGTGGGCTTTCGAAGAATTAAAGCGGCTATTCTAAGAAACGCCTATACTAAATTATTTCGATCCGTCCTTATTTATCTAAATAAAAATAGACGCATTGGACTTTATAGTTAGAGCGGTATTAATATAATTATATAATACAAAATAATACCTAATTTTATATTTTTTGAGCAAAAAGTCGCCGGAAGAAACGTAGTATAATATTAGGGATAGAAAGCTACTAGCGATTATAAAAGCGTTAAAAATATAGTAGTAATATTTATTATATATAAACTGTGACGGCGCGGCTCAGCCTTCAGTCAACATTGCTCTCGGATCGGAGTAGTAGCTCCACCGGATCTACTGCAGGGTACTTGGCAGCGCATAGGATCTATATCCTTTTACGTTATAATTATTTTTTATATTCTACTTTTCTTCTTTTCTTTATTTTTCGATCTTTTACCAAATAGGATTATTATTATTTATTATAATTATTTCCTCTTTACTTTAATAATCGAAAGATCAATGTTATATGACGGATCCGGCCGCTGGGCCAGAGTACACTGGTGCCATGCCATGCCGARYTCGGCATGGCATGGCACCGATATAGCTCTGGGCAGCAGTTGATAGCCTTTGACGGATTCGTCTCTACTGAGACAAATCCCTCTCCATCAATCAATCAATCAATCATCTACAACCAAAGTACTTGCTCAGTAAAACTACTCATTGACACGAGTTCTAGGTTATAATTGACCGTGGTTCCTCAAGACAAATCCGTCACCACGCATCAATCCCTATAACAAATCCGTCACTGACGAATTCTTCTCTACCGAGACGAATCCGTCTCCTAACGACTTTGTCAATAGGTATGAATGAATGAATGAATGTATTTTGCGACTACGTTCTACCARTACTAGATAATAAGTCGTGCCCGCGACGGCGGCTGGGCATAGGTATATTGGTGCGGGGGAAAGCCTCCTAGGCCAGGTACTAGCGTAGCTGTAGGCTGAAAACCTAATCCCTTTTATACGGTCTTGGCCCTACTATTTTATTCTAAGCCCCCTAATCCCGGGAGAGAGTATACCTCTACGTATAGTAGTAGCTCGTCGTCTAGGTCGGGGGTCTTTATTCTAACTATCCTTATCCCCTAATCGCCTCCTCCTTATAGTATTTAAATATATATATATCCCTCGTCCTTAAAGGCTTATACTCTTACGAGAAAGGTAGCGTAATTCGTACTGAAGGCTTTCGGTATATCTTCTACCGCGTTCGGGTTATAATATATAATTAGTAAGTAAACGAAAAAGTATCCTTTCTCTTAAAGCGCTCTGTATATATAGTATCGGAAGGTTTCTAAAGGGTAGTTAAAGCGGTTATAGTAAGAGTAGAAGTCCTAATAATTTATCCGTTCCCCGATTTATTTCGCTAAATACTTATATAATAATCCGAGGTATAAGTTATTATCTTTATACTAAAGTTAATTTGCAAGGTAGGGAAGTTTATTATCGGCCTAATATGAGTCCGAATCGGATTCGGATAGTAATATTTATTATCCAGGGTAATATATTTATTTTTTAGCGCCGGGGGCGAGCCAATTCCGGAGGGCCGGTAGGCGGGGGAGCTATATTTCGTTTAAGGGTATCTCCGGCGGGAACTATAATTCCGTAAAGGCGTATAGTTTAAATTACCCCTTTGGGGGGGGGGGGGGGTTTCTCAATCTTTATATAAATAGGTATATACTTCGTAATATAAATAATTTGATAGCCGTCTTCGCTATCTCCCTCCTTAGAATCTCTAGTAGGGCGATACTAATTAATTAAAAGGGGATTTGCCTAAATATTATACACTAAATCGATATAATTTTCCTAAGTGCCTTCGACGCTACCGTTTCTTATTCGTATAAAGCTAATTTAATATTAGTAAATCCCGGATTGCCCTTTACTCCGGGTTTAATATATTTAAGGAATAGCGCCGCTATTCCGTATATTAATATTAGTATTAATATAAAGTAAATAGTAAATATTTTTTGAATTAAGCGTAGGGTAAGGCCTTATAAGACTTAATTAATTCTTATTAATAATTTTATTATTATTATCGCTTTAAGTATACGTTTCCGGATTTATATAGCGAATAAGAGTTTAATATTTAAGTATACCCCTAATTAGTATATTTCTTTCTAAGGTTATACTAATCCGAATAAAGTATTAATAATAATTTTAATTAGGTTCTATTAAATCTTCTTCGCCTCTTTACTCTATAATAGGAGGTAGAACGCTTTTATCTTCCTATAATCTATTTTAAAGCCTAAATCGAATACGCGCCGGTATTAGTCTATAACTCTCTATATTATAATATATAATATTTATATAGCGTCGCGGCCTACTATAAGGTGGGTAATATCGTTTATATATAAAAAGGCCGGCCCTTAATATTTCTTAAAGAGGGAGAACGTAAAGAGTAGGAAGAGTATAAGGGACTAAGGGGACCCTTATAGTAATTTATTTTTCGAATAGAAGCGTCTCTTTACTTACTTGAAAGTAAAACTCCTATTTATATAGAGATGTGTAATAAAGGTAATTAATAAAGGCGGCTACCCTTATCCGTTTAAAACTTCCTTGAATTTAATTACCTATATAAAAGGGAAAGCGGAGTCGACATTATATATTATAATAATCTTATATAATTTAAATCGGTTAGCTCCCTCTACGTTATATGTTAGTATTATAATTAAGTCTATAACGGATTAAGTTAAGATAATTCCCGTTGTATTTTTAGGGATTAATTCTACGTTGAAGGCGATTGCGGTTATTCTCCTAGCGATTAAGCGTTTAATACCTTTACCTATCGTTAATAGGAGGGCGATAAATCTTTAATTTTTATAATTATACGGGCCCCTACCTAATTTCGATAGTATAATTATTTAAACTCTCTTAAACGCCGCGGGGAATTTCCTTATTATAAGTCTAACGTATATAATAGCGCGGACGGTAAGGAGGATTAGCTCCTATACGTTTTTAAGGACGCTTAATATAATATTATCTAGTCTTAGGGTATTAGAGCTATACTTAAAGAATACCTCGTAGATCTCCTCGTTTAATAGCGCGTTTAAGACCTATTATATAATATTTTATAGGAGTACTGGGCCTTAATATTAATATAATAAGAGGGGCTCCTTTCCCGCTAAGCGGAAGGCTACGTTAGTTAAATATATTATAATATCTTCTAAATGCGTTAATCTTCTATTTTATATATTAATTAGGGTAGGTTTATTATTTAAGGGGTCTTTTCTCTATTAGAATATATTGCCTAATTCTTTAAAGGTCTTTATAGCGTTTATTTTTTTATAGTAGAAGTTCGTACGCATTTCCCTATAAACTTTACGGTAAATTATAAGGTTATTGTCCCTTACTTTTACTAGGTATCTATTCTATTATAGTATATTCTTAAATTTCTCTTCGAGTATAATAGAGGATTCTTTAATTGTACCTTCAAAAGTATCTATAAATAATTATACGAATTCTTCGAATTCGTTAAAGGATTGTAAGGTTAAGACTATCCTTAAAAGCCGTTTTATTAAGGTTTAATATACTTCCTCTATATACATAGGTAGTAACATATATTTCTTTTAAAGAGGTATATTCTTATTAGCCGGGATAGTAATAATGAATTTCTAGTAGTCCGAAATTTACGCGCCTACTTTTATATAGGCCCTCTCTACGCCGAAAGCGAAATTTAAAGTCGAATACTTATTTATATATTTATATATACGTATATTTAGTGTCTTTAAGAGGTTAAGGCCCTATATTACCATTAATTCTTCGAATTCGTCGCTTTATTTTGAATGGCGGAATTAAGGGTCTTAAAAATCCCAAAGAGCTTTTGAACCGGAAGCGCCGACTTCTGGTTGAGGAGCACACCAAAACGAAAACCAACAACGGGAAACGACTCAGCAGGGTCGTTTACCCCTACGACGATGTCGCGCGACGAGCGCAGCAGCGGCGTTGCTGTGCCGTTGCCAA